>FIZR01023540.1:0-15368 GCA_900060175.1 Ferrisia virgata | reverse complement strand
TTTTTTTTTTTTTTTTTTTTTTTTTTTTTTTTTTTTTTTTTTTTTTTAATATTATTACTTTAATGCATTGCGTGCATTTAACAACTATTACACGATTATGTTCCAAGCACTACCAGTTACAACAGAGATAATTAGACAGCACGCCATCTATTATCAGAATCAAAAAGCTTGTAACTGGTTTAAGCACCTACTCGTGGTCCACCGCTGAACTCGGGGTTGTAAAAACCCGGCTAGCGATGCGGTGAGTTAACTGTAGATAGCGACGTGAAAGTTTAATAAAAAAAGACCTCCCTAGAAACCATCCTGATTCTATAGGCATAGAAAATACGTTCGTGTTGGCCTTACCCACTTGGGTGTATCAAAGGATGGCAGACGGTTGATTTCAGGCAACTTGAGACCTATTTGATTGAGTTCGTGAATAGGCTTCTGTATTTGTTTACTACGCAAAGTGAAATCTGTTTTTTGTTTTTGTTTTTATTTTTCATGTGTAAACTTTATTTTGTTCTTTGTTTGAAACCTCTAGTTGTTGTTGATGTCCTTTTACTTCTGTAAATACCCTGTCAGATTTACATTACTTTTGTTTTTATATTCTTACTCTGAAGTTTTTCAAAATCCAGTTTTTGTTTCTGTTTATATGTTATTTAGTACGTCTGTAAGCTCAGGCTTCCTTTTGTTTACAGATTTAAACACTGTTTTTTTTTTTTAATTTTATTCTATTGTTCGATTTCCTTTGCTTTTATTTTTATATATGTTATAATTAGATAGTTTATAATAATAATCCACTTGCCTGGTCGCGCTTCGACGCATAGGGCAAATATGATCACAATGTGATCTAAAAATCTTTCATTCATTATTCTGGAGAAGTGAAAAATGATGAAAAAATTGATTTTAACGTGAACCCATTCAATTTGGAAAATTTTTCTTATTTTTTGGAATTATCGCATAAAAATTTTTAAGATTTAAAAAAAATGAGAAAGGACTTTAATATGAAATTGCGAACTCCAATTTTTATTCCGTTCATTTCACATAAATTCTTAATTTTTTTTCACTCTCCCCTTTCAGCGAAAAATTAAAGCCCGGTAGAACCTGCTTACCTTCATTGTAGGCACGAAAGCATTCACACGTACACGTTTTGAGAATCTAATCTAACAGATATGTTGGTTGGAATTTTTATAAATTTGAAAATTTTGTGCCTAACTATCTTTCAACACATTTTAATGGTAAAACTTCTTCACTGAAGGTAAGCAGACAAATGAATTCCTAAATACATACACTTAATTCTATGAATAGTACCGAAGGAACAATCAAAAGTTGAATAACTTACCTTATAAATTATACAATAAGTTACCATATCTACGTTAAAGAGGGTTTCATAATGCAATCTAGTCGGTTACCGAGAAGTAAAACTTATGTATGTATAATTGAATGAGTATGCGACGTTTTCTCATTTATGACGTACGTAAACCTGGACATACATTATAAAATGATGAAGGATCAATTTAATAATATTTCCTACATCGAAAGTTGTTCATTTTTTCTGAATTTTTTTCGAAAAATCACGAGTCGCATATTTGGTAAAATGTAACGTAAACGCTCATCAGGTTTTATAAAATATTTTTTTTTTTAAATTTCATCAATCTTTATAATATTTATTTGACTTGGTGAAGTAAGTTGGAAGATAACACTTCTAACATCAAGAGCATAATTTTTTCCCCTTCAAAGCAAAAGGTCGACGAATTTACTACACTTGTTTGGTTTGGGTATCAAGTTACTCTCTATCGCATGGTAAAATATTTTCAGCTCCTTAGTCCGTATGGTACGCCCACCCGGTATCGTTATAAATACGTGCGAAAAAAAAAAAAAAAAACTCTAGTCGAGAGTTTAGAAATTTTTTTTCTCCCTTCGTACTACATAAATCATTAAATATTCTTTAGGCCACGCCACGTTTGTACATTTTCCAAACGCTTTTACCGCAAGTTAAAAACTCCTCGACATTAAACTTGGAGTTTTTAAATATTCAGAGTATTTTGAATCATCGTATAATTCTTTTCCTGCGCTATTTAATTTCCATGACGAGACTGGCAAATTAATTTCTTCGTTGTATTGTAAATCTTGTAATGTCTTGCGATCTGTACAGCACACGCCGCGTCGTGCCGCCTGAGCCTAACTCGTAATGACTTAATATTTTCGAAATATAACCCACTGAACAACAATTAAAAAACTATAGGTAGTTAACCTAATGACCACGTAACTCGATACGAATTGAATCGCTGCAATTCGAGAATGTTGCGGTAAATTTAACTGAAACCTGAAGTAATAACAGTAAACTTGAAGAACAAAACAGAATTAAACTAGATAGGCGAATGTGATTATTTTATAGATGAAGTAGGTTAATATATGCTAAAAGGAGGTATCTTGACTTAGTATAGCCCCACATAGTACCTACCTCATGGTAGTTGCAACTATGAACGATGGGCTTTTTAGGTTTTCACGATGGGCACTACAAAGTATGTCATTTAATATTCCCGAACTTCCCTAAAAAATCTATGCATATTTTGCCCCCTTTTAAGGGGATGCGAAGTTTGGTTTTCTGGCAATAACTGCCCAAGTAACGCTCTTTCGAAAAAAATGTTGGAACAAAAGTTGTAGAACATTAAAAAATAGACATTTGTACTTCTTTGACTTTTCCATGGGAGGTCATAGAGAGGAGCTAGGCGTTCAGAAAAAAATCATTTTTGAAAATCTTCAGTTGACACAAATAATTCTTAAAAAGCATGCTGCATTCCTTTTTTGTAGCATTTTTCTTGCATAGCACCTCCCATCACTATGTAAAACAAGGAATACGTTGAACCGTACTCTTTTCTCAAAAGGGTGGAGGGGGATTGGTCCTTCAAAAAGTGGCGACTTTCTCAAGGGATAAAAAATGTCACTCTTGAAAATTCCTGTTGAAATGAAAAATTTATGCCAGTGCGAGTCAGGTATAAATTTCAGCGAGCCAAAAATTGAATAAGTCTGATACAAGGATTTTTGTGGCCACGAAATTCGATTCCGACAATTGAGCCCTATTTGGACTTCTGAAGAGGCGATTCAAAATCCATTGAAGTCGATTTATGAGACCTAAAGTCCGCTATTCTAGATGAATGAGCGTTTACAGATTTTGGAGTCAAATTGGATCCCAAAATGGGGTGTTAATATTTCAAAATTTTTCAAAAGACAAACAAATGGGTATCAGATTTGGTGTATGGGTTTTCCAATGTACCGTTTTGGGATCTTGAAGCTATTATGGTCCAAGGCAATTTTTCAGCTTGGTACATCGACATCAATGTCCAAAATTTGATAAATCTTAGATTTTAAACCTCTCCTTCAGAAGCTTGCTCAAATGGTTCTCGAAATCGAATTCCGCGATTCTAAAAAACCCTTGTGCCAGACTCATTTAATTTTTGGCTCGCTGGAATTTATATCTGACTCGTATAGGCATAAATTATTCATTTCAGTAGGAATTTTCCCTTTTCGTCATAGATTCGTCGTATGACCACATGTGAAAGAGTAAAAAGACAGATATGTTTGTCTTTTAATGCTCTACAACATTTGTCTGAACCAAATTTTCGAATTTTTTTAGCGTAACAAACTTATCCTTTGAGAAAGCAGTAACTTTTTAAAGGGTAGCCGCACCCTTTCCCCCCAAATTCGAGAAGAGGAGACGGTCCAATATTTTTTTCATTTTACGTAACAGTCAGAAGTAGATTTTTGAGATTTTATTCGTGTCAATTGAAGATTTTCGAAAATGATTTTTTTTGAACACCCTAGCTCCTCCCTACGACCTCCTGCGGAAAAAAGTCAAAGGAGAAAAAATTTTTGTTTTTTAATGCTCTACAATTTCTGTTCCAACATTTTTTTTTATAAGTGCGTTATTTAGAGAGTAATTCCCGAAAGACCAAACTGCACCCCCTCTTACCCTCCAAAAGGGGTACAAAATATGCACAGATTTCGGGGAAGTTTGGGAGTATGAAAATACATACTTCACAGTGTACTTACCAGTAAATATATGAAATTTCCACTCTCTGTGAATTTTGATCGGGTTAAAATCTAAATAGCCTGTACTACTGAGCATGTTTTGCAATCTGCACCTACATCAGACTACTACTTGTATTTCAGAGGGGCAATATAAAACTTGATGGGATCGCTTTATATTATACACACTGAACGGTTGCGATTGTACCTACTATTTTATATACAAATTCGACGCCACATCCACGTATGAAACGAACATTGGAACCCGATTGCACTTGTATGGGGTTGGAATTAGATAATGAAAATACAATCGAATAGAATAGAATAAAATTAAATTTTATAGTTTACACGTACATGGTACATACTACATATAGGTCTGCACACAGATATATATATTTTATGCGTACAAATATAACGTTTGTTTACGAGAACAAATCGATGGTAAACAGCTGCCCATGGCCTTAGTATTTGCCAAAACTTTCAATAGACTTATTATTCACACGACGAGAAAATTTTCATTATCGATTTAGCGGCAAAAAATTTTCTAATTTCGTCGTATGCTTAACCGTTGCGTTGCGTTGCGTCGGAGCAATTATGCGGGAAAGCTTATTATTCCGTCGAGTATTTCAAAGGCTGCGAGGACGCGAATAAGGATTATCAGCTTATAAATTTCCAAACTTGCGGAATTCGTTACAAAAGCGTTGAAATATTAAAAAGTTTATACCGTGGCTAAAAAGTTATATAAGAATTTAGAAAGCTCGTATATAGCAGAGGCTTTCTTTGTACAATGATTAAAAATACGACAATCGTCATCGTCCATCTTTTCGACACGCCACCTCGGCCTCGTTCAAAATTGAGAATCACTGCTTCAACGTGCAGTTATGGCAAACAATGAAATGTTTGTGGAAATCGTAAAGATGGTACTTTCGACATTTGTGTTCTTATATAGTACAAGATACTCGTATGTATATGTATTAAAATATAAACGACACGTCGACCAACAGTTGAACCGTACATTCAGCTGGGTACTACTCTTTGAAGACCGTAAGATAGGTCTATATTTTACTTTGTGTTTAGGAAATATGGAAAACTAGGTTACACCGAACATCGTAAATAGGTACCTCAGTTCGTAGTCGTACTGCGTACCAACGTCTTGGTGAAAACTGAAAATAAACGAAATTCGAATAAATTGCTCGACGGCAGTAAACTAACGCGCGGTGGTTTGTTATTCGCCCAGCACAGCGTTTAATTATTCGCGCATAATTAGCTATACCTTTAGTGGGGTATAAGTTTGCCAGCCTGGCTCGACATTTTTCTCGGCTTTATTTATTATATATAAGTAATGCGCTGTCTGATGTACCTAGCCTACTTGCTACCTAGATTATATATAACTTAAATGGAGGTGCACGTATGGTATTGCCAGCTAAAGAGGCCATCATGGTAATATGTAAAGTACGAGTGACTTCATAAAAAAAAAAACACGTCCATACAATGTTATTGTTTCACACCTCACGAATTATTGATATTATCATTTCTGTACATTTCAAGTTTTAGATGAATTTTATCGAAAGGGGCACATTTTCTGTTCTAGACTCTCAAACGCAATAAAGAGGAGAAAACAGACCTTAAATGAGCGAAGATGAGCAATCTTTCCGGTAAGAATTTTAGGAATTCGATACATTATCCATAAAATTCAACGTAAAAACGCACGTAGATGTGACGCGATGCTATTGACACAGCAATTCTAAAAAGTCTTCCTCAAATCATTTTCAAGTTCTTAGCTACACTATTCAACAGAATCTTAGATCTAAACCACTATATTAACCAATGAAAATATGTTGAGATCATTGTGGTTCTTGACAGTCGTAAACTGCCTAATGAAGTGTCTTCATATCATACTATAAGCCTCTTACCTATACTCTCCAAAATCTTGAAAAAAGATCCTATTGAAACATATGATGTTCTTAATAAGGCGGAAGAAACTGATCCCAAACCATCAATTCAAATTCCGAAAAAAGCACAGCTCCATTCAGCAACTGCATAGAGTAACAAATGTTCTTAATAATCCACTCAAAAACAAACAAATATGCTCAGCATCCTTCGTAGATATTTCACAAGAGAATTTATGGGATAAAATTCTCAGTAATTTGAAAAAATTCTTGAAAAATCGTTTAATGTAAGGGATGATTGCGTTAGGGTACAATTATCGTCTGGGAGGAATTTTCCACAATTTTTTTTCAAAGAATTGAAGATGCAAAAAAGCCCTAAACAAAGTGAGGACGAAAATTTTATAAAATAGAGCAAACGGTCCGAGAAGAGGGGTTTTGTGCATTATCCAGCTCCAAGTGCTGAATTTGATTGCATGTTGAAATTAAATTATTTCACAATATGCTTGGAAACTGATTTTTGAAAAGTTCTGAGGGGTGCTACAGCCCTTATCATCCTTGTTGAGTACGTTAATACTACGGCAAATGCAGGAAGGATTATTAACAAAACTTATCTTAAGGTTCTAGAAGAACGATAACTAGTAAAACTATTTCTGGGGATGTCCGATATTTATTTTTATTTTATTTCCCCTGTCCCCGCGGCCCCCAGATTAAAATCATTTACTCAGCTTAATACCAACAAAAATAACTGGAATTTGGCACGTGGATTTACATTGGTGGCTAATTAGAACGCGAATTTCTTAGACCAGATTAGAACATTCCAAGAGCCATACGATGTTCTAGTTCATCCTATGACAAACTAGAACATCTTAGGAACCATAGGATGTTTTAGTTCATATTAGGATGAACCAGTTTCACCTGGGTCAAATTAGAGCGTCCTAAGAGCCGTAGAATGTTCTAGTTCATCCTAGGACCAACCGATCTTGCTTAGGTCAAACTGGGACATCCTAAGAGCCATAGAATGTTCTATTTCATTCTAGGACAAATCGTTTCACCTAGGCCAAATTAGAACATCCTAAGAACTGTAGCATGTTCTAGTTTATCCTAGGACAAACCAGTTTCACTTGGGTCAAACTTGAACATCCTAAGAGTTGTATGATGTTGTAGTTCATCCTCAGACAAACTAATTTTGCCTAGGCCAAACTGGAACACCCTAAGTGTCGTAAAATGTTTTACTTCATCCTAGGATAAACCAGTTTCACACAAGGTCAAACCAGAACATCCTAAGAGCTGTAGAATGTTCTAGTTTGCTCTAAGACAAACCAGTTTTGCCAAAGAATATTTTTGAAATAACTAATTTTTCCTAACAAAATTTGTTCAAACTCGTTTGGACAAAGGATATTTTAAGAAAAACGAGCCTATCCGATGGGGAATAGAATAAACTAGTTTAACCGAGAAAGGATATTGCAAGATAAACTGGTTTTCTCAATGCCTTTATTAGATAAAACCAGTTTGTACTCCCTCCCATCGGATGAATTAGTTTGTCCGAAAATATCCGCAGGTAGTTTGGACAGATTTTGTTAAGATAAATTAGTTATCCCTGAAATATTCTCCGGCAAAACTGGTTTATCCAAGGATAAACTAGAACATGCTACAGCTTTTAGGAGTTTGTAATTTGACTTAGATGAAATGGGTTTTTCTTTTAGGAAATTCGCAATTATCCGGAGTTTTGGGGTTGACTGATAACACATATAAGTGGTGGTGACCTTAGATCAAAATTCAGCTATCCAAATTTGGCGGACAGGGGTCATCTTTTTGAAATTCATAAACGGAGATCCCTCGCAGATCCCCCCCCCCATAGATTCAAATCTTTGAATTATCGACTTTTCAGTTCCATTGCACCTCCTTATAGCTCCAAAAAGAGGCTCTTTGTTCGATTGGGTCAAATTTTTGCAAATTTCAATAATCGCGATTATTTAATTCTTTTTTTTGAAAATTGCACGAGCGTTTATATAGAAAGGAACCCCGGAATAAGTAGAAACACATTTTATAACTTGTTTCTCTCATAACTATATTCAAATTGATCGTGGGACATAGAATTTGGCATGTTACCTAAGTATGAATTTTGAGGGTTTCGACTTTTCAGCTCCAGTGCATCATCTTATAATCTCAAAACGTGGTTATTTGGACGGTTATCGCTATTTTTGGGGTAGGTTTCCCGCATTACTGTTTTCAAAATTGCGTTGGGGGATTGAAATTGGAAAGATTGATTTTATAAAGGTTGTAGATGTGTCTTTTTGCGGTTTCAACTATTCACGACTCGAAAATTAACCTTTTCTCTTACTCTTCAAGTACTTATTAGCGAAACGTATTGTTGATTTATTCGAATAATTTTTTCCCTTATTTCCTATCTCATAACACTTCAAAATATAGTAATTTTATCGTTTTTACGCACGATTTTTTAATCCCTGAAAACCAAAAAAACGTTGAATTTTCGTATTTGGTTTGATCTGATGCGGTATTATTACTGCCAAAAAATTCAAAAAATTGTATCTATATTAAGCTCATCTGAATTAAATTTTTTTCAAAAATTAAATTTCGGTAGGTATTTTGAAGCCAAACGAGAAATTTTAGAGTAAAATTGAAGATCTTAAATTTTTATACCATGTTCGTTTCTCGTTATTTTGAAACTGTTTTTCTCTTTAATTCCTTCTTTCAGTTTTCTAAAAAAAAAAAAAAAATTGAAATAGAACTCTTTATTCTATGTTTATTTCTTTTACGAATCGTTAGAAATTATATACATATTTCGAGTGATACAAACGTAGAGCGAGGGTTCACCAATAAGAAGAAGATGAAGAAGAAGAGGCATAGGTTGTTGCGTAAAACGATCATTTTTGCATAAGAAAATATTTCTTTATGAAAATTTTCTTATTCGAGACAAATTTACAAGATGTAAATTCACTGACAGTTGATTTTCTGCGTCTTTTCAATTAAAATGGCGAAGTTTAACGCTTTAGTCCCTTTTGGGGAATATGTATATGAAGTGTTGCTCGCTGCATGAATAATGAACCGAATGGGGTATAACTTTGACTCTACGATATTGCGTATTACAAATTTTACTATCTCGTTTTTCTTTGCGTTGGAAGGAACAAAGCGTGTAAAGGCAAAATAAAGGCGGAAATTTTCCATTTATTCCCAATTTGGGGATTCGCGCGATGCGACTGAAACGGGTACATATCTACGTACCTATGGATATAAATAAAGAACTCGCATCAACAACTGGTTCGATAAAGTACAGTAAATCGAGGTATTTTGCGCTTTGATAAAAGAAAAATACCTATTACGTTTGCTGGTAGGTAGTATAGGTACGAAGAAAGGTTTGATATCTCGAGCGATGCGATGTTATAGCTTGTATAGGGAGGAGGTAGCTGTGTAGCTAGCTAGCTAGCTACACCTATTACCTACTATGTATTTCCGGAGTGATACATTTGTTACGATACGTGTCGTCGCATTCGGCTTATAATATGCAAGAGCTAATTTTTTTAAAAGGCGATGTCGGATTTTACGTCAAACGTAAATGGGTGTTTTCTAATGTTATTTATTATGCGAATACATTTAAGCGATAATATTAAAAATGTATGCGCGACATTTCGTTGAGCAACGTTTAAGAATTGTATAAACTTTATGTTTATCTTTCTTATGTGACAGGCGTTTAAATTTCCAAAGTAAACAAAATTTTTGCACTTGAAAAGAGATTGTGTAAAACGTTCGTATGAACTTTTCGATTTCATTTTACTAGATGAAAAAGCTGCTCGAGCCTACTACCTTGGTAGGTACCTACTTATCTACATTATTTCGAGTTCGTTCGTACCTCTATCTAAAAGAGAGTAGGAATCAAATTTTGCCACACTGTACTAGCGATGTGAAAGTTTTGTTGGGTAATTTTTTTTTTTTTACATCGTACATATTTATTCGTATCTAGGTAGGACGCTAGGTATAAAGGTATAATATACATAGTGTACGTGTATAGGTATAGGTAGGTACTAGGTACATGTATAATGGTGTGCGAGTAGGTTGAATATTTGCTTGCGAACGTTTAACAAATTCTACAGCATAATTTAACGTGTATACCTACGTGCACTGTGCTGTGCAGTAGCGAGCTTTGTACGAGTAGAAACCTATTCGCGGTTATGGTAATTATATTTACTTTGTAGGGTTGATTGTTACTTGGGGTTTGTAATTTATATAATAAATTTTCTTAGCGAAAATCAAGCAGCTACCTTAATAACAATGCAGTTAGTTACTATACCTTTGTGAAGAGTGAATAACTTGAGCTTCACTTAGGCTAAATAAGTTACATCGTGGCCTAGTTCACCACTATGACAATAACTTTGTTAACTGCTTGCTTGCTGCCTAAAAACTCGTCGTAGCGTCTTTCAACGGTGTTTTTAATTCGAATGGTATAAAATCAGCTCACAAGAATGATCTCGTTGTGTAATTATACTTACTTCGTTTCGTGGACCGAATTGTACGTTGTGTAGTGGACCTTTTTCAGTCAAGCTCGGCTAATTATAGCGGTAAAAAAAAAAAAAATTCCGCCACATTCGACGAATGCGAGTTTTTCAACGAAGTACGTATTAGGATTGCGAAAAACTCACCAAGTTTGATAATAAAAATGCCACTAACAGGCTGTTCTTTTAAATCTTCAACGTGCCGCGTGTATATGTTACGTATTGTACTAAAAGAGAACATAACATTAATGTAATGATTATTATATAGGTTCTTGCTTTAGTTTAATTATTTTTCTAGTTTTTTAAGCGAAATTTTATTCGAAAAAATATGTTATTTACAACGATATTATTAGCTCGTTAAATTAACGAATAAAAATTACCGCGCTTTTGTCCAATTTCATCAGTATGAAAAAAACAAATCATAATTTGAAGTTCATTAAACTAAAATTTTGCATAGTTATAATATAAATATGTAATACGTGACCAGGGCCGGCGAGAATGAGCGCGGGCCCCGGTGCACAAATTTTTACCATCTTTCATAACTTCTTCGTAAACTTTACTGAAAATTTTTCTTCGATTAAATTTTCTAAGAAATGGAATTTTAGTCTACATACTCAATTTTAATTTTAATTGGATAATTTACCTACCTTTTTTCGCTAAATGGACACTGACTAGTGTTGTATTTAGTACGTATAAGTATTACATATTTAAACTTTTTTCTCAACAAAGGAAAACAGATTTTTGCTGTTTTACTTTTAGTTTTATGATAAGAAATGCCAAAAAAATATTATCTACAGCCTGAGCAAAGCGAGGACGAAAATTTGCGAAAAATTAAAAATGAAAAGTTCAAAAGTCAGCATATTATAATATAAAATTTGTGACTTCAAATGAGCAATGTTTGAGAGATTGACATAATTTTTTGCGTTTATAATGCAATTCCATAGAATCTCCCCAAAGGGACCAAAACTACAAAAATTTCGTATGGAAGCCCTTCAAATCAAACTATACTGGGTATTTGGCATTGACCTCCCTTTCCTTATACCAATGATGGGTCAACTCATGATGCTTACATGTGTAATGGTTAGCATATCCAAAATATGAAGGAACTGAGGTACTCCTGATTTTTAAGAAGTATTATAATCACGAGAATTGAAAAATTTCCTAATCAGTATTGCAGGTAGGAAAGGTTGAATGGGGCTAAAATGTCGAGACCTCTAAAAGGCACATGTAGAATTCCTGCTACATGTACATACCAAATTTCAATTTTGCTGTTCAATTAGGAGGGAAGTTCTGCGAAGAACAAACTCAAAAAATAAAGAAAAACGACGAAAAAGCTACATATTCGGGTCTGTGA
Source organism: Ferrisia virgata (assembly GCA_900060175.1). Classification (NCBI taxonomy): domain Eukaryota; kingdom Metazoa; phylum Arthropoda; class Insecta; order Hemiptera; family Pseudococcidae; genus Ferrisia; species Ferrisia virgata. The sequence continues at coordinate 3,606 of FIZR01023540.1, read as the reverse complement.
GAGGGTGCTATGGAACTGAAAAGTCGAGCCAAAATGCATATCTAGAACCTCTAATAAATGCACACTCAGAATTTCAGTTTCCTTTTTCAATTTGGAGGGCAGCTATGGGAGGAACAAACTCAAAAAACTAAAAAAATGAGAAAACCCAACCAGAAACCACAAGGGGGTGCAATGAGGCTGAGAAGTGAGTACCCGCAAAAAGGCAGGATTTGGAGCCTCTACTACATGTACGTATCAAATTTCAACTTCCTGGCTCAATTTTGTGGGAAGATAGGGGGGACAGTCCTTTTTCAAGGTCAAAAGGGAGAAAACCTTCATATCTCCTTTCCTAATTGACTTATGAGATTGATTTTTAGATATGTTATACAACTTTAGATTTTCTATCGATTGGCTTAAAAAAACAATTTTTGATGATTTAAACTTCTCAGCATCCCTTCCCAAAAAAGGGGATATAACTGAATTTTGACCCAAAATCATCCCCACTTATATATATCTAATCTGTCGGTAAACAAAGCCGTTTGACCGAATTGGAGCGATTTTGGTGAGTATCGAGCAGAGTAAATAATTTTAGTGTTGGGCAAAAAAATAAAAAATAAGAATAATAAAAATAAATATCTGGCATGGCTAGAAATGGTCTGAATGGTCTTCTAGTACCCCATAACGGATTTTGTTGATACTCCCCCCTTATCCGCCGTTGGTCGATAGACTGTAATAGCCTAGTTTTCATTGACAGTATAACATGGAAAATAAAGCTAAAAAATTCTAATTTTGAAGGTGAATGTGAGCGAAGGAAAACGATTGCGCTACAAGGCAAGGAATATAAGTGAGCGACGTTGGTAAAAACATCAAGAATGGGGATGAAGTGGTTTGCAAACTGTAACGATGCACCTATAAAAACTGCAACTAAAAATTTTCAATTTTTCCAATTTGTTGTGAATAACTTCTAAAAAAGTTATTTTGAGCTCTATACTTCCTTTCTCTCAGTGTTTCGAGAAGAAACTTTGTAGGTTGCCTCCAAATGGTGAAAATAAAATGTATTGAATGTCGACAAATGGAAAATCACAGATTTAAAAAAATTGATAAATTTCAAACTTTTATGTGGGGATGTACTAATACTCATTTTAAAAGTGATTGTAGCTTTTTCAAAAGTTATTCATAAAAACCGAAAATATTGAAAATTTTTAAGAACTTTTTTTTATATGTACATCGTCACAGTTTGCAAACCATTTCAACTCCACTCTTGATTTTTTTCACCACAAGTCGCTCACTTATATTCCTTACCTTTGGGCACAATCGTTTTGCTTCCCTCGCATTTACTTTCAAAATTAGAATTTTTTTCTACAACTGATATTTCTTCACCCCGTGCAAATGCGACTCTCGCTGTTACCATCTCAACTACTGAGTTGAAGAGACTCTCGTTCATTTAAAAACTTTTTAATGAGGTGCTCATAATAGCTTTTTCAAAAGTTATTCATAAAAAACTAAAAAAGTTACAAATTTTCATTTCTTTTTTTTGTATTCTTCACCCCCGCTCTTGATTTTTATCCCATACATACTCGAGAGTATATACTGTGTTTTAAAGCAAAGAGCAAATTTTTATCATTATTGATTTTTATTCTATGAATTTTCAAAGTAAGCAATAAGTTTGGGTGGAAATTTAATTTTGAAAATAGAATATCTCAACCCTTTTGATTTTTTGGATATGCTAACCATTATACATGCCAGTTTCATGAGTTGACTTATCATTGGTATAAGGATAGCGAGGTTAATGCGAAACACTCGCATCGATCCACCGTCGGTTTCAGTCGACTGGCTGAATTTGAGCGATTTTAGTCGGTATCGAGCCGAGTAAATGGTTTTAGTTTGAGAGGAGGGGGAATAGATAATATAAATAAATTTCAGACGTGCTCAAAAATGGTCATTTGGTCTTCTGAACCCTGAAATGTGTTCTATTGGTATTTTTCCTCGCATTGCCCGAAAGTAGATTATTCATAGCAGCCTGGTTTCATTTCACAATATGACAGAAAATCAGGCTAAAAAGGTACAATACACATAAGTAATCACTTGATGCATATCATACCACATAAGGTTTCAACATTCCCTTTCGTGAGTTCATTTTCAGATACCCTGAAGTGAGGTCAAAAATAGTGAGAGATGAAAATTATAAATCTCCCTAATATTGTCTACCTTTATATTACCTATGAGAGGACGGGGTGAAAAGGTCGGGTATACAACAGTTTTTTTTTTTTTTTAGAAAATCAAAAAATGGTATCTACCTACTATTAATGTTGTTATTGTATGTTGTTAGAAAATATAATTTAACTAAGGTTAGCTTCAACAGTTGGTGTTTAATGTCAAAAGGATTCATCTACGTGTAGGTATGTACGACGGCAACGATATGATACATCTGAGAATTTTCGCTTTGTTCTCTCAAATATACGTGTTTCGCGCTCATTTTACTAAATTGTTGGCACGTTTTGAAAATTTTTCTGCTTAAACTTGTCATCGCTCGCTACTGTATTTTTTTTTGTTACAATGGTAATTTGGTATTTTTTTTTTTTTTTAATTTAAACGTACTGACCTAGATTTTTTGTTGACTATTACGACGAAGCTTTTATCATTGAGGACCTTTTAAGTGTAAGTTAAACACGATCCGTTGTGTGTTTTTAATTACTTCTACCTAAAATCTAATGTAATGAAGCTTTTCATCGTCGATGCGATGAAAATGCTTTGTATTTTTCGTGAAAAAGGACCATGCTTGGTTGCGATGATAATAGCTGCCTGCTTTCGGGAATATATAGGCCTAGAAACCTTTGAATATAAGTTAAGTAACTGATTTGTATGCTTGCTCCGAATTTCGATTTTCGTAGGTTACCTACATACAAATTGACTCACATTTTTCAAATATGGCTTTGGTGGATATTTGTCATTGTTTCTAGCTAGGTATTCTGAAGATACCCTTTTTATCCCGATCTACCTTAAATCGCCTCATCCTGGAATGAAAATTTATTTCCGTTTGGTACCTAAACGATTTTTGCATTAAGTTGAATTTATATTCGGCTGAATACGTACGTAGGTTCATATGTTGAGCCGTTTCTCCAAGTGTTATCTACGTTCGGATGAATTAATTTCTTCAAAAGAAACGATAAGTTTTTCAATTAATTTAATCCGGAGGCTGGACTAAAAGTAGGGGACGCAATTGTGCTATGAGTATGGGTAGATTTTCTTTCTTTTCGATCTCAAAAATTATTAGATTATCGCAGATGAACAAAATTTTTCAGGAAGCTCAAAAAAAACATAAATAATTATAATTTTTTGCAATAATGGTTATGAGAATAAGAACAACTACTTTTTTTTCTTTTTTTCCATTTTTTTTTTTTGAATTTCATCAGATATTTTCTCGATTTGTTGCAACTTGAGCGCATTTTAATGATTTTTTCCGAGGTCTTACTCTCGTTTACATTAACTTTTTCATTAGTTTGACGACATTGTGGTATATGAGATAGATAGGTACCTGACAGATAATTCAATGTTAGGTACAAATCTATCTAAAATGATAAGAGATAAGATTTTCGTTGAGTTAATATAATATAACTGTACCTTAGA
>FIZR01023538.1:0-10961 GCA_900060175.1 Ferrisia virgata | reverse complement strand
CAAAATCAACTTCTGCTAGTTGTATGCAAGGTGTGCTGGTGACCTGGTGTTCGCTGCGACGAAATGTCGTTTCGAAATATTGTTCGAAATTATTTATGGAAATAAAGTCTGGTTGATTTCAGCAGTTTGGCCCTATAGTTAATACAGGTTATATATCAGAAGAAAGGGCGAAACTGACAGATTGGCCTTTTTTCATTTCTCAGGAAGAGGTGCTCATTTTTCACTGCAAGGGCCAATCTGCATGACATTTTTTTATCAGTACATAACTCATTACCCATTATCATTTTGGCACAAATAAGTTCAGAAATCATTTTTTTAATACCTTGCAGGAGTAAATGAAAAAAAAAAATCAAAAATCGGTCGCAGTAGAATTTTGTAAAAGTTTGAAGTTTGGAAAAGAAGTGAAAAATGCAGATTGGCCCTTTTTACGCTAACCCGTCGATATAATGTGGCAAAGGAATTAGAATAGGACAAAAATTGCAAAAATAGTTGATTTTGGAACCAACTAAAAGAGAATCGACAGATTTTGAATCCTGATAATGAAACGAATTGCATATCTCAAACTAAGATCATTTAGATCCGAGACCAGGATTGGACTGCTCAACTGGGATACGGGGGTATCATGTATTAGTTAAATGTTGAACCACGCGATATGTGAAAACTGCTCTACTTCAAAACTCATATGTATACCTAGCTTTTAAAAGCAACGCTGTTAAATATGTATATACATGTACAGAACATCTTCCATAATACATTTGATGCAAGCGAGCAGTATCAAGAAATAAGCAGCGCTAACAAGAGCTGATGAAAAATGAACTAGCCTTTTTTTTTAAAACCGAGGTTCTTTGAAAGTAGGAATGAGCAGCGAGTAGAGTGTTTAAGAATTACGTTTCAAATGCGCAGATAGACATGGCATTTAGAATCAGTTATATGGCGAGTTTGTCTCACAAACAAGGCCAAATTTAACGCCCTACAAGTACATGGAGTTCTGTTAGTGGTCATAGAAGAGCAGTTCTTCCACATTACCCTCCAAGCATATGGAATGAACATACAGCTGCAATAACACCGCAAAGATAAGCAATGTTAGCAAGGGTTAGCATAATCGTTCCCACTGGTTGGTTTCAGGTGAGAGCCACCCAGAAGTACTATGCATAGCACTCAGTAAGATTCAAAGGGAGCAAGGAGACATAGAAGTAGCGGAGGGTGAGCTGAGCATGGGATGGAAAATAAAAACCACTCCTAAACGCCAGTGGATGGAATTGCAAAAACGAATTACAGGCACCACTTGGTAGCACCAAGAACACGTTGACGTTCGTGAAAAAGTAGAATTCCCAAGAACAGCTTTTCAGTGAAAATATATATATTTGAACTTTTCTCCTCTTTCTGGTCATTAGGAGGAATGGGATTTTGAGGAAAAGTATTCGGGAAATTTCATTGTTGTCCATAATATGTACATGCGGGTAAATAAAATTTGGGGAATTTGGAATTTCAACATTTGTTGGAATGTCCAGAAACTGGTGGTTTTGCATAACAGTGTTGCCAATGTACTCGTATATTGAAGATTAAAGTTATTAATGTTTCATCTCACTAAATTCGTTATCATCAGACTGTATTGACCTAAATCCATTTTTCTACGCTAAAGGGATCTTTGGTGAAACTACAAGTTTTGAATGAGGAAGAAACAGAAACTTAGGTTGTATCATTCTAACTTCATGAGCAGCGTTCTGCATCACTTTTAAAGGGTGCAATTGGCGAGAAATTACTTACATTTTTCCTTTCAAGACTATGAATTTTCAACTAAATATCAACCACCTCCATGAGTTTGGCTCATATCCGAGTTCCATATTTTTTACGATGACTTAACAATTGATTTTCGTTAAACCAATCTAAGAAAAGAAAAAGTGAAGAAAAAAAACAGCTAAAATAAAATATAAAATTACCTATACGAATAGTGAGAAGCTGTCGTGATGTTGTGAAAATAAAATTTTCAGTCAAGGTTTATGTATAAAAGTTGAAAGCGAAGGAAAAAATATCAAAAAATGCTTCCTGGCAGGAAGTAATTACACAGCTCGTTCTATACGTGCTGGTAGGTTTTGTGAGGAAGAAAAAAAGCGGAAAAATCGTCCATTTTGACACGAGAATTTTGCTAATTTGAGCTAAAAAAAATTTCATTTTCAAAGGCTCAGTTTACAATGCCTTCATAAACAATTTCACTTTGACGGATAATATCTTGATGCATCATTTGTAGGGAAGAGATAGGGAGGAAAAGGAAGTACTATAAACAAGTGATTTTACGCGGGTAAAATTTTCCTATGCTATCTTAATTCTTTAAACAGTTTTCTTTGATGTTTATAATTTCATTGAATTTAAAATGTTTTCAGGCGATTTCTTTTAAGCTTCTAAATTCGTCGAAATATACCGTCGAATTTAGTTTCTCACTATTTCGAAATTATTCTGCGAGTTGGTTTTAAATTTTAAATTAATTTTTGGGCTACTAATTCGCCACCGTCGCTATAAAATTGCTATAGTAGAATTTAAATAACTAAAGAAATTATACGTAAGTAGAGCTTTTTACTAATGATTTTTTTCTTCGCTTTTGTACAGTCGAAACGTTTTGTATAAATATTTCGTATAACTAACGAAATTACGAGTAAGTATCTCGCGGATGTATGTTTTTCTCTCAGCAAATATCGTGAAAATTACTTTCATCCTAACCCTATTAAAAGTAACTGCATAAAAAGAGTTTACTTTCAAAAGGTTTTAAATAACCAACCTATTTCCGTTTTTTTTTTTTATTTTTTATTTTTTTATTATAAGTAGGTAGATAGGTACTCGCTAGGTACGTAGGTAGGTAGATAGGAAGGTACTCTTACGTTGGTAAACGAAATGCAGTTCGAGCTTTGTCCCAATTTCATACTTTTACGAACCATTTTCGAACAATTATTCTAATGCTTTCGAAATTGTACGTATATGTATATCCTTAAGCGATATTTAAAAATGATGAATTCATTATTTTCCAGAATTAGAATTTTGATATCCCTAGTTTTGAAAAGTTTACTTTAAACATTGACGCATTATAGGAGAATTCATCACAAAAAAAGTTTTTTCATTCGCTTTTAAAAGGAAATTAAAATATTTTAGGTTACGAAAGCGATGTAATTTTTAATTTCACCTCCACAAACGAGTCTTTATCTATGCTGCAAAAGTTACAAGTTATTTTCGTATTGGTAAAAGTTTTTTGATTAACGAAATTCTGTTGAAACGATTTTTTTCCCAATAATTATGTTTATTGTTTCAAGATAGAGCAAACCCAAAATTCTCAAATATTTTCCAATTACGAAAATGTAAAAAATAAATAAATACTTGGTAAGAATTTCGTCGAAATTAATCGCCAATTCGTTTCAATGAATTAAATGGTTGAAATTTTATTACGTGCATTCTATTATTCGGATGCCTTAATTAGAAAAAAGAATTTGCCTTTAATTAATTTTTCATCCGAGATTTGCAACTTTCTAGTCCGCTTCGTGTGAACGTGCGTTGCTTTGTATTGCATGTTTATGGAAAATAATAACATTCGAAAAAAATTACGGTACTTTTATTCTAGTGAAGATTACCTCAAAACTTGGCAACGTAGAGATAGATCTCTTGATCGGATCTATGCTTTAGTTTTAATTTTCAGACTTATTTTAATCTTGTCATGCTGCTGAAATTACTGTACAAGGTTCAAATAGTTTACTCGATTGATCTGCTTGAAATGTTTGTATTCTGACCAACAGTCCGTTGATTTACAGAAAAAATCTAAATATTCATCAGGGTACAGTTCATCCCATACTCGATATTCAATATATTTCATATTGAATCAATTCATCAAGTTTATAAAATCGAGTTATCAGTGAATTTTTTTTATATCATCGAAGATTGCGTAAAAAGTAGTGAAGAAAATTAATCGAAAACCACAAAAAGGTGGTGTGAAATTGGTTAAAATCGACCTAAATTATGAAATAAAAAATAAAACGTTGAAAACCATCGAAAGTTTTGAAACAATTTGATAAAAATAGGTAAAAAGTGGATAAAACTGGTCAAAATTCATGAAAAAAAGGTAAAAATTTACCAAAATTGTCCAAAATTGCGAAGAAAATCATTAAAAATTATTGCAAACTGGGTTGAAACTGACAAAAATGGATAAAAGTGACGAAAATCGATCGAAAATCAAGAAAAAATGTTGGAAAAAGGGTGAAATTTACCTAAATTATGAAAAAAATGATTAAAAATCATTGGACAGTGGAAAAAATTTGGCGGAAATGGGTGAAAATCGGTTTAAATTAGTAAAAAAACGTTGAAAATCATCGAAAATCAGGTAACAATTTAAACAAAAGAAAAAAGGAAGAAAATTAATCGAAAATTACTAAAAAATTTAAAAAATGAGTGAATATTAACCTATATTATGCGAAAAAACATCAAAAATCGAGTAAAAATTTGATAAGAAATGTTACGAAGTGCACAAAAATCAATCAAAAGTAACGAAAAAATGTTAAAAAATAGGTGAAAATTGACCAAAGATTTGAAAAAAATCGATTACAATCATAGAAAATGGGGTATAACTTTGACAGAGGTGGATAAGGAAAGTAGAAAACCAACCGAAAATTAAAAAAAAAAAAAAAAAACATTAAAAATCATTGAAAATTGAGAAAAATTTTACGAAATTTGGTGAAAATTGGCCGAAATAATGCAAAAAAACGTTGAAAATTTTCGAAAAATCTGTAAAAGTTTGTGTTTATAAAATGAAAAAAATTGATTAAAAGAAAAAATGTTGTAAGATAATCGAAAATTGGGTAAAAATTTGATAGAAACGAGCAAAAAGTGCTAGAAATTGATTCAAAATCACAAAAAATGTTGAACAATTGTTAAAAATCATCAAAATCGGGTAAAAATTTGATAAAATGGATAAAAGTTGAGAAAAATGAATCACAAATCAATATATATATAGTTGAAAAAAGGGATGAAATTAAACGAATTGGTTCTAAATTAAAAAAAAATGGGTCACAGGTACAGAATATTGCGCAAGAATTAGGAAAAAATTGATCTAAATTGCGAAAAAGAAAAGTGTTGAAAATCATTGAAAATTGGCTAAAAAATTGTCTGAAATGGGTAAAAAGTGTTTGAAATCGATGAAAAGTTACGATAAAATGTTGAAAAATGAAAACTAACATGAAATATGTAAAAATCGTTGAAAATTACCGAAAATTGAGGAAACATTGGAGAAATGAGTTCTTCAATTGTCAAACACTCATGAGGTTAAAAATTATATTTTAATATAAAATTATCTATTTAACTTTTTTCGTGAAAAATCAATGGACAAAATCAGCTTTATTGTTTCTTCAACTTTTGTAATGACGGTTGCTCTATCTTTGCTTTTTAAAATAAAATTCATCTTCAATTACCAAACAATTATAGGCTTTGAAATTTCAACATAAAATCAATAACCGAATTTCAACTTTTAAAATCAATTGCACTTCTCTTCACTTTATTTTCTCATTTTGTTTTTCACTAACGATGCAGAATTTGATTCGTTTGCTTACCTATTTTATGTATAAAATTTATTTGTCAAAGTGCAGAAAGCATTTCATTTCGTGTAGAGTATCATGAATCAATAAGATATCCGATTACATACGCAAGTATATAATTTAACAAAGTGAAATTTACTATGTAAATACGGTATCATTTTGCACATTATTAAAATGATTATTCAAATTGAAATATCGATTTTTATTTTTCACCTTTGTATAGGTGTTTTTTTTTCGGGTCGTGGTATTTGCTTTCAGTGCAATCCTTTATTCATTATTTTGCAACCTTTTTATTATATAAAATACATATCAATTACTGCTGGGAAAAAAATGTTACACCCACAGAAATATTTTCCGCTACACGCCAATTACTCCGGTAAATGTCATTTTACGAATGAGTTATTTGGCACGTTTGAAAAATATGACCAAAATAGCCTTGGAATTATTCAAGGTTTTCGTTTTCCTTTTTTTTTTTTTTTTTTTCATGTGATTCAGAAACGATGAAACTTTTATATGTACTTTCGCTACACTTTTCACGACCGATAATACGATATAAAGCGTATTTTTGGTTGTACGTTGTTATAATTTTGCTTTCTGTTTTTTGTTTGGGTTGTATAGGTTTTCCTTTATATTCTCGACTATCTACCGTGTAAGAAAATAAACCATAAATTCACTATAAAAAACAGATAAAAACTGAGAACTGATAAGATAAAAAACCAAATATAGGCGATAAAATAAATAAATATACCTAATATTTCCAAGAAGGTAATATTGCGGAAGTTTATATGATTTATATTTTCCAACTAGGAAAGAGTTTGTTACTTTTTATCACCGAAGTTGAAACGATATAGTGTGCTCGAATTCTAATACAGTTTTAACTTCTCATCATTTATTTTTCTTTTTTCCTTTTTAAAAAGTTTTTTATGCCCTTTTAGCAACTGTTAAACGTAACAAATTTTATTTACCATTCGTTCTTTGCTCGGCTATTTTTCTAATGGCGATGGAGAAAATTTCACATGTTAGAAAATGCCGTACAACCTTTACGTTTATTTCGTTTGTTGCTATTTTTTTTTTTTTTTTCACTTTTTTACGTTTTGCAAGAGGTCGATGCGAATAAACTAAATTTCAAAATTACCTAAATAAGGATAGGTATACTTTCCTGTGTACGTATGTAGGTATCTTTTACACTGGCTTGCGTTAAATTATTCCGCGTTTGAAAATCATTAATGTCGAGAATTATTTTCCAGTTATATTCTTCGTTTCTGGATGGTAACGTACCTGAAATGAAACAAAAAATAGTTTTTTTTTTTTTTTTTCTATAAAAGTATTCAGTAGGTGAATTGCAGTTCGTTGAACTTTCGTTGCGAAATGAATGAAATTTCTGGAAGTGGTGTACAAAGTAAGGAGAGTTCTTTCTTTCTTTATTTTAACCTTTCAGCCTGCACAACTTATTCCCTTATGAAAATCTAGTTGCTAATTAGAACACTGCTGGACTTATTTCGTGGCCAAAGGCCTCCTTCACTTTCTGTCATTCCGATCAATCTGCCAATTCTTACAGAGTAATAATTTAATAACTTCTGCCCACCTGTCCGGCATTTTTCCATGCATTACCAGTGCGCAGCTCTGTATGTCCAACAGTCCTTCCTAAGTCTTGCCACGAGGCCTGCCTAGTCCCATTTTTGTCTTTTTACTGCTTGATTCCATTCTAAATTTCTTCTCAATTTGTTTTTAATTTCGTAAATTTTAATTCTATCTTTTTTCCGAGTATTCATAAGTGCTTTTTCCATGGAATTTTGATTAGGCTGTAGTTTGTCTGATCCCTATTATTGTTAATGACCAAGTCTGACAATTTTAAGTTATCTTGGGAGTTATAGGCACAACTATTAAAAATTTTGCATTTTTGATTGTTTAGAGAGAGGCCCTTCATCATATCATTCACTTGTCAAAATTTCTTTTGTACCGATACAATTTTTCTATTGATTTCTTCGGCCATGCAATTTTCTTAGGAGATAATTGACCCAGATGAACGACTCGGAGTAGCCATTTCTATAGTTTTATTACCGATTGTTACCTGTAGCGTTTAGTAAGTATTAAATCAACATGCATGAAATAAAAAAATATCTTGATATAAATGAATAGTAGGAATATAACATTATAAGCAGACAAAATGGTGAAAAAGAGTCACGTAGAAGTCGCGGGAATCAAAATCAGAGTCGGACTCACCTTTTTTTGGCGAATCGTATAGAATGAACATTCGTCGAGTCTGATTCGCAATTGAACGATTTACTGTTTTGCAACTCGACTTACCATTTTGCGACTCCCTTTGATTTTGGTATTTTCCTTATTGTCTGTGATCTTCTCATGGTCTTTTTGTACGGATGTATCTTATCATTGATGTATGGATAATGAAGATGAATATGACTGTTTTTACCTTTATCAATAATGTTTCAGGAGTAGTAAATGGAGTGGCAACTGATAAGTCCGATTCATATGAGCCCGACTCCCATTTGTAAATGAATCGCATGAAAGAATCGAGACTCCAAATTTTGAGTGAATCGTAGTTAAGGAATAGGTCAAAATGGTGAATAATTTTTAATATAAAATAAATGTACACTCAAGTTTAAAATTCTAGTTTGTAAATGGCTTTTTGCTCAGGGCTTAAACCCAAAACTGGAACCAATACGATTTCGGTCTCGGGTTTGGATTTATTTTGTTTTGGTTTTGGTCCCAGTTCCAGGTTGAAGAAAGTCATTTTGGTCATGGTTTCAGTTTCGGGTTGATGATGTTTTTTTTATTGGTTTTGGCCCTGGTTTCAGCTTAAATTACACGAACAGCTTGATTTATAAGAGTAAATAGGGGGGGGGGAGGTTATAAAATTGATTTTTAAGTCAAAAAATAGAATGCTGGAACCTTAAAAGACTAGTAGTAGCTAGACAAGACAAAAGATTCCTTTTCATTATAAATACATCTTGGACTCACTTAGTTTCCGTACGAGAAACTACTTTTTTTTCAATTTTTTCACAGATTTCAGAAGTTATAAACTTTGAATTAATAACTTATTTATATTTACTTTATTATACTAAAATTCCAGTTCCTATTTTATTTTTTAACAAGAAGAGTTTTTATTTCTGAAATTAAAATTTCCGATCGCATATATTTTTTTCGCTCTTTACTTTCCGTCAACATTTTTCTTAACTGATTTTCCTTCAGAATTACAACCGAGGGGGAGAGGGAGTATTAACATAACCAGAATCTAGTGGTTTGGTTAGGATGGATAGTATAGCAGTAGAGAAGGCTAAGCCCCTAACGTACCAAAGCAAAAAATAGAAGACCATTACTAGTATAACTCCCTCAAAAATTGACCGAGTGGGCATTGTGGGCTTTAATTCAACATGTGTAGATTTAGTTGGTGTCTTAGATGTTCTTCGGCGAGGGTTTCAATTTTCAGCTCCATTGCCCTTGATAACAGACACAGAAAAGTAATTTCTAGTCAGGTTAAGTTTGTTTTTTGCCGTGAAGTTTCGACTTTTCAATCCCATCGTATCCCTTTACAACATTCAAAATGTGATTTCTTGGTATTTTTCATATTCGTTCTCCCACATTGAGCTGAACGAATTAAAATTTGATGGATGAGTCTAGTGTGAGTCTGCGACCTGTCTGTTGGGGGCCTCCACTTTATATCTCCATTGATCCACTTACAGCTTTGAAAAGTGGAATTTTGGGTAAACTCGACAGTTCTTCATGTCAATTCCTCACTGGTCCCCCCTTCCCCTCACAATTCCAACAGATCGTTGATTTGGTAAACATCTTTGATATGTTTTACTGATATTTAAATTATTTGCTCCAAAATCATCTTCTGCATCGAGCTCTAGTCAAGAGAAGGCCTAGCTTAATTTCATGAACAAACCAGAGCACATTGAAAGAGACAAAAATAATATCTTCTTTTTTATTGAAAAAACTGTAGGTATTGCATACTTTTGTTATCGTTGATAGAAATGAGCTCAACTAAATCGAAAGCTTATTGTGGTAATTTTCCTGTTGACTTTGATCACCTGGGAGTATAAATGGATTGGAAAAATCATCCTAACGTATGCGTTTTTGTTGTTGTTGTTTTTTTTTTAATTTGTCTCTCATACGATAGGGTTGAATTGTATGCTTGGTTGAAGAGTGATGGAGTTTCTAGATGCCTCGTACATGGTCGTAGATAGGATACTTCTGTATTCGACAAGTTTTTCAATTAAATTAATATCGTCGAAGACTGAGGTACCTATATATAGGCTATGAATGAAGAAAATGAGAAACCGAATAAGGTTTATTTTCAGCCAAATATAAAAATTTTAAATGGAGGAATGAAATGGATGTATTTTATGCGGGAACATGGAGTACGAAGTCTATGAATTGAAAATAAAAATGTATGAAATAATTGTACGCACCGATGAGCAACATTTTTCAGCTTTTAGCGAGGCAAATAAATATTTGATTTTTCAATCAAATGAAAAATGTATTTTGCTTTGCTTTCGATGAATAATACAATAAAATTACAATATACGAGGTATGTTTATCTACACGTTAGTTACCATGTACCATGTACTACCCTACGTACGTGAACGTAGAATATTCTTTTCTGAGAGAAGGGCGATTTAAAAGCTATGTCGACGATAGTTATTTCATTTAAATCAGTTATGTCGTGAATGAGACGCGACTTTTCGTGGACCACAATTATTTTGACTTGAGGCTTTTATTTTTACTACATTTTGATTAACGTCGTATTATATGGTAGAACGTACTTAAAAGCCAGCGTAATTCAAAGATGATAGTGAAAGTTGAAACTAAAATGATGCTAGCCAACAAAAGCAGCATGTAATTATTTTAATTACAGCCATCTTGCCGGCGACTTTGTAGATTAGCTTCATATATTAACTAAGACAAAGTAGTCGGCCATCATGGTGTGTATGACGTGACCCTCATGATAGTCTGTTTATGCTACTTTCATTCATGTTCCTAGTACGATATACGCATATGTGGTATGTCATTTACATTTATAGTTTTTAACAAAAATGGTTCATATATTACAAATTTTTTTGAATTTTTGATTAATCATCTTGCTGTGCTTGAAACTTACGTTGGTGAAATACAGCTTAAAATTGGTTTAAAAATCTCTACTTAATTAGGTACTTTCCAAGATGTTTTAAAATCTTGTTACATCTTATAAATTTTACAAGAGTATCTTGAAGCCTTTGGGAGCTTAATAAAAAGCTAGTTGAGGTGTTTATAACAACGTATTCAAATGTGTAAAATAGGGTGGGTCAAAAAAAAAACGATTATTCTTTTTTTCTCTTGGTACCCTGAAAAACTGGTTGGTAGACACCTCAAAAAAATTCTCTCCACGTATGAGCT
>FIZR01023536.1:0-20561 GCA_900060175.1 Ferrisia virgata | reverse complement strand
TGTGAGAAGGGTAATCCGTCTTTTTATAGTTATTCAAGGTTAAATTAATTTCGAACGGTTTGAGAATCCATGGTGGAAAAGGATTTTGTTTATTTAAGATAATGGTTAGCGGGTCAATATTTCGATTTTTGAGCGTTGAGATGAATTCGGTTATTTGTCCTTCGTTGGTTGGATTCATTATGGGAAGAAATTTGTGATCATTTTATTTTTAAGGTATTCCACAAATTTTCATAATGTACAAATTCATTCGTTTCAGGATTAAATAATTACTGGTTGGGAAGAAGATTTGATGTTAGAAAAATTGATTTTGTTTACCGTTGAAATAATTCACCCAATGTAATTACTTGGCAAAAAATCGCAATGATATTGATGAAAAATTGAAAATCTACGTTGTTTTGAATTTTTGATAATCATTTATTAATGTTTGCAATGGCGAGAGCTCAGTTTAAATTGAACGGACTATGAAAAATAAAAACAGAAGTGAATATTTTGTCCAAAATGAAAATCATTGGTTACGTCTCACGAATAAATATGTACTCATCAACCATATTCAAAGTTGTTGGTTATCTTCGATGTTTTGATTACATTAAAAATAGTTGGTTATTGAAACTCTCTAATTCGAATAACTTTTTTAACTTTTTCAAAGTTGATTTTAAGCTCAATAAAGTTGATTTTTAAAAATTTTAAACGCTATAAACCATCTGCAGATCACGCTGCTTCGAATGGTATAATTGACGAAGTGCTACGAACAGTGTCCAAAGAACGTGGAACCTCCATTTATAATATAGTTTAGGTATAGAAGATGCAATATAACGTGCAGCTACATGCACCTAATGCTAAATGGAGACTTGTATGCATTTCGCAAGGTACAGTGTAACACGGGTATGGCACGACTCTTGACGATGATGTTGCCCTTAGAGAATTTATTCGAGTGCTTTTACGAATGTATACGTACACGTAGACTTACAACGTATACTACGTGTATACATAATACATTCACGTATGTACTACAATACGATAATATGTCAACGTTTACACCAAGTCGATGGGTATTTTGAAGGAAAAAAAAAAAAAAAAAAAAAAGCAGAAAGAAGAATTCGCGTCTTGCCTTGCATGCGTTATTCCCAACGGTACAAAAACAAGCGTTTTTCGATGCATGTTACAACACTTGGTATCGTTTTTAATCGTCAACAACGACTGTAATATAATATTCTTTCGAGAATAGCGTTGTTCGACGACATAAATTAACACCGAAAAAAAAAAAAAAAAAAAAAAAAAAAATTAGGAAACTGTGGTCTGTTTAAATATACGCATGGTGTACGTAAATTATGTGTGTACATGATAATCCATCGAAATTCCCTCAGGCGCCGTCGTCGTTAACGGTGGCATAGGGCGTAGGGCAGGGCGTAGGGCGTACAACATAGCGTAGCGTTTATTTTTTTTTTTTAAATTAAATTTTCACATTGTATATTATGATATAATTACAAAAGATGACGAGTCGACCGATATATAGGCTTAAAATTTTCTTACGAGTCAAAATGTAGTACAAAAGGTTACAGGGTACAACGAAAGGTTTATCCCGCGTGAAGGCCATATCAAGCTGGAGAAACAAGAGAAAGGCCAAAAACAAGGATATAGAATACAGAGTAAATTTTCAAAAAGGTAGAAAAAGTACAGGGCAAAGAGATGATGGCATATTACATAATGTGATCAATGTGATATCAGACTAAGCCAGAGTGGAAAAATAAAGGTCGAAAATAAATACCAGTCACTAAAAAAATTGCAAATTGCTCCTGATTGAGCGTACTTTTCAGAAATTCATCCTCTTACGTGCGAAAATTTGGAGGTTTTCTTGAACTTTATATTCCTTAAAATGGAATTTCAATCGTGGGTTGTTACTTTTTTCCCCAATAGTTAATTTTCTGGACCAACTAAGCGTTCTACAAAAAATTTACGTGTACATAAAATTGTAGAAAATGATATTTTCCGAGTGCTACTCGTGGTTGAATTTTTCCCGGGATGTGCCATTTTTTAATTATTCTTGCATGAAGTTGAAATTTAAATTCACGTATCACGTTTGAATTCAAGTTTCAACTTTTTTCGATAATAATTTGAAAACTACTCATTGTAAAAAAATTCAACTGTTCCGAGTCAGTGAGAAAATTTCATTATCTATAATTTTGTTCGGGTGCAAATTTTTCGCACAGTGTTTAGTTTATCCAAAAAATTTATCTTCACGATTTCAATCTCATTTTAAAAAAATGAAAAGACCTAATTACCAACTTGGACGAATCTCTAACAAAATTTTAATCGACATTTTAGACAATTCTTTGGAGAATTTTGTAACTTTATAGGCCTATTTTACAAGTGACGAGAGCAGAACGAATTCGTCAAGTAAATATGGGTCACTGTGTGTGTCTGATATATTTTTATTTAATTGTAATAATGAAATTATAAAAAAAAACATGCCGACTACAAAGGGTAAAGGCCACGAAGCCCTAAGCTATTAAATCAATTATTCCATCATCTTCTTTGAAAAAAGACAATAGAAGAATACAACGTACTTGTAGACATCTGCAAACAAGCGTTTTAAATAATCTTTTCTCTACCACTAGGAAGGGGTGAGGGGGAGGAAGGTTGAGCGAGGACATTTTTCGTGACAGCGAGAAAAAAGGACAGTCGAATTTTTCCCAACTGCAGAATTTTTTTACAGTGTTTTGCCGATCAGGTGCCTCATGCATATGCCTTAATTGAATAATTATTTGTTCAATATAATATGTAAATCAATGGGGATGGGAGGGGCTTCTCGTTTTCATCGTCTGCTGTTCAGAACTCATCAAATGATAAGCGAAGAAGGTAAAACGAAATAATGACAGGGTGTCCACTAGAGCATTTCAATTTTAATTTTTTTTCAAAAGTTGAGAGGGGAGGGTAAATGAAAAAAATTGCGAAATGACGTCGAATGAAGGGGGTGAAAATTTACGGCCTCTAACTTAAGCCTTACCCATCCGCTTTTTAGTTCAGAATTTCAAAATTTCAAAATTTACATGAAAAATCGAAGAAAATTTTCTTTTTTAGATTTTTTTGGTACCACATGAGATCAAAAAACTTTTTTAGAGATTTTTTTTGCTTTTTAATGGTTCCAAAACCATGTTTAAAAATCAAATATTTCTAATTTTTTTTGAAGTGAAAAGCAAAAAAAAACTTTCATTTATTATGTCATAAAAAATGATGAGATTTTGTATTTTTACTTCACTAACTGAAAAAAATTTGAAATAATTGATTTTTTCCATTTTTGAACAAAATTTTGCACTCCTTGAAATGCAAAAAAAATTGCAAACATTTTTTTTTTGGTGTCATATGGTCTCTTATAATACTTTATCATCAAAAAAATCAACAAAGAATTTTTTTGAATTTTTCATGTAAATTATAAAATTTTTAATTAAAAACGGGGGGAGGGGGGATAGGTAAAGATAAAGTTAAAAACCAGAAATTTTCAGCACGTTCATCTGACGTCATTTCACAAATTTTTTTTCACCATTTTCGAAAAAAAAAATCGTATGACTTTTTCGTATCCTATTTATTGCATTTTAATCTTTCTCCATTTTTTTTTCAAGTGCAATAAGATTTAAAAAAATTATGTATTTTGGATTTCTATTTACGAGAGTGAAAACATTTTGGAATATTAAAAACGATGGTTTACTTGCATGTAAGATCGGATCATTTTAATCTTTGCAATGTCGAATAAAATATTCTTCGTGGTTTGGGACCTGGACTCGCAACAAAACAAGAAGACGTTTTTTCAAACCAATTTTTTTTTTAAAATCTCATTTGAAAAAATTCAAAGGAGTAAATTGAAAAAATCTGTATTCGCATTGTATCTGAATAGAATTTCATGACCCTCGTGAAATTACTTTCATGATCAAGTATCTAAACCTATTTTGAGAAGAATGAAACAAGACAATGAGACTTGAAGATGATAATGTGAGTAATTTCAAGAAATTTTTTCGTTGTCGAATGTTTAGATATTCGTAACTTAAGAATTTTGTGTTACTACCAATTTTAAAAATTTCATCAAAATTAGCTAAAAGCGAGAGAACCCTTTTTTGGCATTTTTTGAAACATTCGTAATAATTGATAACGTTTATAACAATTTAAAAAAATTATAACAAAAAATTTGTATCGATAAGGAAAATTAGAGGAAGAGACCATACTTGTACACTTTTTTGAAAAAAGATTCGTTCATGGCCCAAAAGTAAGTTCAGAAAAAAAGTACATTGCATCGTATATTATTAATCTGATCATTTCCCCCCCCCCCCTCCCACTCAAAGCCCCTTATCAAAAAGCAATTTGCACATCTTTGAGAATCTCTCGAATGGGTTTTTAATTCGATCTTAAAAACATGGTTGTAGTTTTGGGGTCTGGAAAACGTTCGCTTGAATTTTAATTCCATGTGGATTGTCGTTTCCTCTCCCCTCTCAGGCCTTCTTCGCCCAACCAATCTTTTGCACATTTTCACCTTCATTATAATACTACGTATTTTTTTTCTCAAGTCGAATGGCCATAAAAATGGTATCGAATCTCTTCAAAAATTGGCACCTCTGTCTATTGAAATTTATTATTAAAATTGGTTAGTTTTTTTCTTTTACTCGATTTTGAAAATACTATTTTGGTATATGATAAGACAATTTATAAATTACGTACGAGTTTAACGAACGTCAATTCTAGAAATTAGCAGCTCATTTACAATTGCATTTAGAGCTTTTCAATGAAGACATTCAGAGTTGTATGCACACGATACATAAAATCAATGTGCAATCTGTTGAACATTTGCAGAAATCGATTTCATGTCTAAAGTAATTAAATACAGATAACGAAGTGTAATTTGTTCTTTTGATTTGAAATTCGGTGATAAGGCCAATATTTTGGTTATACAGTTTGTTTGAGAACTCACGCAGAGAAAGGCCTTCGCCACTATTTATCATTGTTCTTCAATATTTATAAAATGATAACGCTATTCTTCATTAGTAAATATACTGTAAACTAATCGTTAAAATTTCGTTCAACGTAGATGGATATCAATAAATTTTCTCTCGTTAAGTTTTGCACATTTAGCATGTAATTTAAAATGCTAAAGCACGATTTGGCAGCGGGTACTGGGAAATTGATGAATTCTAAAAAAAAAAATTTAAACCTTTTATATTACGTGGGGTTGATATGTTTTCGTTATTTTCTCGAATTTTTAGAATTTTTCCAATTAATTTTGTTTGTTGATCGATTCATTCGATCGAAATTGGCAAATTTATACTTCTACAAAAAATTTGAACAATTTGTAAGGTTGTGCGATAGTTCTAATCTTTGATGGAAAAATTTGATTGGATTTCAATAAAATAGAAAATTTAATTGCCTTTTTATCTAGTGTGTATTTTAATACGGTAAATCCTGCCCTTATTCGAAAATCAAACCGCGTCGCATTCGAATGAAAATTTAGTCTTCTCCCTCCCCCCTTCACCCCTCGTACCCTTTCGCCTTTTGAATTTCACATTTCGCGTAACAAATCGAGCATTACAATAAAGATACGGATAATGAGATTACGTGATGCGATATTCATTCTTACCTTGAATAATTGGACGATACATTTTGATGCTCGTGGGCGCTATTGTCGTGTTGCGAGAGGTGGAAATGCGATTGATGTTGATGGGCGGCAGCGGCGGCGACGTGGGCAGCAGCGCTCAAGGCGGTTTCGTGCTGGGAGAGTTGGAAATGCGGTGACATGGGTAATTCTTCTTTGGTGATATTGGCGTTGGCGGCGTTATTGTGACATTGGAATAGTAAATTTTGCTGTTGTTGCTGATGGTGGTACGCCATCTCTGGACTTTGCGACTGTTCCAGGTTCTCCGGGTAGCGTAATTTTTCCAAATTATCGACGTCTGAAAATCGAATGGCATGTTCGTCCTGTTGCGAGTGCGGGTACGTCATCTCGGGACTTTGAGACGGCTCGAGATTCTCCGGATATCGTAGCTTCTCCAAACTGTTTACGTCGGCCGCGAATCTTATAACTGGATCATCTTTTGTAACGTAGCTCAAATGGTACTCTCCGCTGTGCTCTCTGATCACTATGCTGCTAGGGACTTTACTCTCGTCGACGATTTCCTGTTCCACTACCACGGTTGCCGGAGGCGTGATGTGTATAGCCCTTCCATGCATCGGAGAGGGCGGAGTTTTCGAGTTCCTCGATGTATTAGAGTCGCCATTTTGTCCTACCGCGTCTCCTCCGCCACCACCTGCGCCGCCAACTGAACCGTGATCTGATCCCGCATCCGAGAGCTGTTGTTGTTGTTGTTGTTGTTGTTGCTGCTGCTGCTGTTGCTGCTGCGCTTGTTCCAGACCCGTTTCTTCATCTTCGTGTACCGCGCTGACTGAATTTTGCTGCGAGATAATTTCACCATCCTCCGGTGTATGCTGCTGCTGTTGTTGTTGAACGAGATGAGATGGATGGTGCGCCGGTGATGGTAGAAGTGCAACCGGTTGTGGTTGTGGTTGTTGTTGCGATGGATGATGTTCGCTTGATTCGCATTTCTCTTCGATTGACTCTTCGCGAACTTTTGATAAAGCTGGAATCAACAACGAACGAATGATTAGTTCGATACGTACGCATTACTTATCCAGCAAATACACTATCTTTATATAAATTTCCTCTCAGACGTAAGGAACAAAAATTCATGTTGAATATGGAATATTTTTATTCTTATCAATTATTTCGATTTAGCTTGCCTTTTTTCTCCCACCGCCATTAGGTACTTTGCTTTCTAACGAGTTAGATAATGTAAGTACGTTTCAACTGAAAAATGCCATTTAGAGAAGCACTTTGTACCTTTTCTTGGATCGATTAATATGACCCTTATACAGTGAAATTTATGTTTGAAATTCATTTTTTGGCCCACATAGCTTATGGAAATGTCGCAGAAAATAAAAATTGTCCCCAATTAATTTCTTTACAATTGTCAATATCTTTTCCTTCGAATTCATTCCTTTTTTTTTATCACGAGAATGATGTTCACGACCCTCCCCCCTCCTCCTAACCTTCATTTTCCTCATTTTACTAAATATTGAAGCTTGTCATTGGTTCAAAATATTTTTCAGTTTTTTTATTCATTTTCATTTATAATCTCCTTTTGTTTGACACTTTAAACCCAAACCCTTGTTAAAATTTGGTATCAAATAGTGTAAAAATTTCAACATTCAAGCTAGCACATAATTAAAATCTTCATTAAAAAAAAATAACGGGACCATTTTTTAATCGCATAATTACCAATGTGAAAAATTTGACCCAATTTTCACTTTTGAAAATAGAATTTTCCAGTTTTCAACTTTGAGAACGTCTGCCTTGATGGAAATTATTGGCAAGCGAATGTGACCAATTGATATTGAAAACAGCGATCAATTAAAAACGAATAATTTGGAGGCGAGATGGAGTTGAGCTTTTCCAAATACTGAACCCCCCCCCCCCCCCCCACCGCAGAAAACTTATACAAATGATCAACCATTTTTTGAAAGTTATTCAAATTTTGGGAAAATATTGAGAATATAGCTTTCACTGAAAGTCTCGATTTATTTTTTTTTTTTTTCGTGGACTAAAACTCACAAAACTGGAATTGAGACGTATAGAAATACGCTTTTTATTCACTGGAAATTTAATTTTTTTTATTCTAAATTTTACCTTCAGCACGTTCGAACATGCACGTATCGACTGTTTCAGTTGAAAACAAAAGTTGTGCTTTTAATTCCTCTCTCGCCATTGGCTTTAGAGAAACAATCACAGCTGGATCAAATACGAATACGTTGCTCCTAGCTCTTTTTTTTCTTCGTCAAGGGCGTAACCAAAGTGGAGGACGAGGAGGCTAAAAAACTCCCTCCAACAGATATCGTAGCGAAGTTACATGCGAGTAAATTGGTTACTTTTTTCGATTTTAATTATTTTTTGCTAATATTTACGTGTTTAGTTACTTTTTTTCGCGCTCTTAATTTCAAATAAAAATTTTGCGAAAAAATTTGATTAATGTTAATTTTTGAATTTCTCTCATGTTTGATATTTTAGAAAATTTTCGTCCTCGCTTTGCTTCGAGCCGAGTCTGATGTTTCTTAGCACTGTTTTAGTGTTGCTTCCTTCGACCATAAACGTAGAAGAAGCACAGATGACGTTTGAAATACTCGTTGGCATTCTTGAAAGTTTCTTTCTCTTCGTGAAAAAAAAAAAATTGAATTTTTAGTTTGGTAATTTTTGTTTATTTCTTGGATCGAAATTGGTTACCAAGGTTACTTTTTTTTCCTACGAATTTCGCAATGCTGCCCGTTTTAGAATCATCCGGCCTTGGCCTAGTTTGAAAAAAAAAAAACAAAAATTCCACATTTTTATCGTGTAAACATACACTCATCATCTGAAGTGATGAAGTGATTTAGAAAATGCATCGTTAAAGGCCTGATAAAAATTACATTATTCAAATTTTCACCCTCGTGTCCCGCGTGGCTTAATTTTTCGGCGCTTTTTTGACATCTTCGGCCTTCTTAGTCATTATTTTCCAGTTATATCCCAGCTGCTGTTAATGGGAAAATGCAATTTTCTCAACTTTGAAAACTATTTAAATGTTTTTGCAAAATTTGATCGCAAAACTGTGATGGCTGAAGGTAGTTTTGAGATTGAGACCAAGTCCACTTGATATCGTATTATCTCGAAGACTATTTGTAAATTTTTGTACGGTCACTTTTTCTATTATTTTGTTGGCTTTGAGTTTTTGAAATGGTGATTCATTTCGTGAAATGTTAACGATAAAATGAGGTACCGAGGTTTATTAAACACAGTAAAAGAAAACCAATATCTGTAATCTTGATCTTAATTTTCTTCTGTTAATTACACTTCAGCCTCCATGCCTCTCTAATAAGCCAATAAATGAAAATACTACGAGGATTTTCTCGTTGTAAATTAATATACGCGTATGCTTATCTTTTATTCCGAAGAAAAAAGTCAATTTACTTGGCTACGTTGGAAATTGCGTTCAGAATAATTTCGCTGCTCTTTATCAGCGCGATGATTTGTTAGCGAGATACATAGACAAACTGGCACGTTTATCGATAACGAATCTAATTTAGTTTGAAATATTGGTCGATGTTTTCTGTTTAATTTTGTAAATTTAATTATTTTCGTAATTATAGAATATCTGTATATGTGTGTAGTACGCTCTTACGTTTGTACGTATCATTAATTTTGTTAAATCGATGGCAGTGGTAATAATTGCTGTAATGATATACGATCGTGTACTTTGAGTCCCTCCAATCCCAATCGGCCAATTTCTTCAGATTTTACAGCATTACTCAACGTTGAAAGCATACTGGGATTAATATGTATGTAAATAGTAATGTGTCCAGGCATTCGATAGGTAAACGAATGAAATTATTTCATTACCTCGACAATAATTATTCCGATTACCGTTACCGTAATTTACGAAAAAGTGTCGTTTCGACATTGGCGATGATGATAGATGGTGCAGATGACACAACATCGACACCCGAACACTTTGTGTGCGCAGATTCACAATAAAGAAAGCGATCGAGATTAGATAGCGAGCTGATATAGAGAAGAAATTTATACTGGCGAACCAGTCGTGAATTTGTGACGGGTGATAAGAGCATCATCGTGTATAGAGGACACGATGTAACATCAACAAATAACCGCAAAACACCCAGGGTCGGATTTTGTTTTAGCAAGTGATTAACGAGGGCGAGAATTAGTTAAAGTTTAACACTGTAAATATGTCGTTTTATCCGTGAAATCGTCCAGTTCAGCGTTCATGAAGCGAGACCTTTTTTAAAATAAACGATGATAAATGTTTTGTTTAGAGAAAGAAAGACATGCGAGCGTATTATAAGTACTTGGTCG
Organism: Ferrisia virgata; assembly: GCA_900060175.1. Lineage (NCBI taxonomy): Eukaryota > Metazoa > Arthropoda > Insecta > Hemiptera > Pseudococcidae > Ferrisia > Ferrisia virgata. The sequence goes on along the minus strand of FIZR01023536.1, from coordinate 10,627 downwards.
AAGGGGCAGCGAAAGAGAAATGCTCATTTTTTTTTTTTTTTTTTTAACACACGGCCTCTTCTTCGTTCCGATAAACCCATACCGAGATTACGAGTCTTGAATTAAGATAAGCCCGCGCTTATCTTACTGTTTCAACTTTCGACTAAAAATTAGTATAAGCGCCCCGTCAACATTTTATCAATGAATGGTAAATTACATGGAGATTGTCTGGTCTGCGTGCATTGCCCATCGTGTTAATAGGTACTTACAGTACGTACACTACTACGTACTCTTGGGTTACCACCAATACGTATTGGATTGGAGTGGATGGCGATTCGTGTGGATCAAATTCTTTCATGTAAGGCACTTTTTTGTACGAACCTCGAAGCTAACATGTTTTGGCCTCAACGTTCCCTCGGGTATTGTCTACGTAAATATATCCGTTAATGTGGGTTATTGTACACGACCACCTTTCGACGTTATAGGATTTCAGTTTGGGGAGTTTGAAATATGCCAAAAATCTCGTCCTATATTTATTTCGTTAAATGATTACACAATGTGTGACAATTATACACGTATCTATGCTGTGTATTTATGAAGCCTAGACAAAACTCATATTTTCTGACGTAAATATACGTAGATAACTAGATGTAGATATGTCTGTCAGTTCGTCTTACACGTGACTCATATTGTCCTTTTTCTCGTCTTTATCTTGATACTCTTACTCGTTAGCTAGCGACTTGTTTCGCGTTAAGCGATGGTGAAAGGACTCAGTATAGTTCAGGCTAATGATTCGTATATTTCTCAGCTGAAGACTGCAGTGTTTTGAAAGAACATTCAGCACGAGTAAAAAGTAAACATTACGTACGTGGGGTATTTCTGAAAAAAATAATTCATGTTGCGATTCAAAAAGCTTTAAAAAGTTCCAAAGCCATGAAAAGTGAGCAACGTTTACTACCTAAATTGTTTTTAGCCTGATTTTATATCTACGTCATATTGTTAATGAAAACCAGTATATTAAGGACTATCGACCTACGGCACAGAGGAGAGGGGGAGGATATCAACAAAATTTGTTTGGAGCTCTCAGAAGACCATTACCACCATTTTTGGCCATGTCAGATATTTATTTTGATTTTTCTCCCCAAAGACTAAAATCATTTACTCTGCTCGATATTGACCAAAATCGCTCCAATTGGGTCATTAGACTCATTTTGGCGGCAGATTAGATAAATGTGAGTGGGGATGGACTTGGTTCAAAATTCAATTATGCCCCAATTTGGGGGAGAGGGTGCGGAGGGGTCAAAAATGAAAAAATACCCCTTTTACAAACCAATGGATAGAGAATCAAAAGCTGTATAGCATATCCAAAAATCAACCTCATAAGTCAATTAGAAGGGGAGATATGAGGGTTATCCTCCTTTTTGACTTTGAAAAAGGACTGCTTCTCCTCTAATTTCCCACCAAATTGAGCTAGGAAGTTGAAATTTAGTACGTACATTTAGTTGGGGTCCTAGATGTGCTTTTTGAAGATTCCGACCTTTTTAGCTCTTTTGCACTCCCTCACCGCCCCAAATAAGTGGTTTTTTGATCGCTTTTTCTCATTTTTGGAGTTTTTTGATTTTGTTCCTCGCATAACTGTCCTCCAAATTGAGCTAGGAACTTGAAATTGGGTACGTACATTAAGAGGGGGTCCTTGTCGGGATGGTCTTGGGTCAACATTCGATCATGACCAAGTATGGGGAAGGGGGTTCTGTAGGCCAAAACCGCGAAAATTGCCCCTCCTTGAGCCAATCGATGGAGAATGCAATGTTGCATAACATATCCAAAAATCAGCCACCTGGGTCAATTAGGAAGGGAGATGTAGCAGGGGTTTCCCCTCGTTGATATTGAAAAAGGGCTGTTCTATCCCCCATCTCTCCTCCAAATAGAGCTAAGAAGTTGTAATTTGGTACGTAGATTTAGTAGGGTCCGTAGATGTGTTTGTTGAGGATTTCTACTTTTCAATCTCATCGCTCCCCTCATAACCCCAAAGATGTAGTTTTTTGGTCGATTTTTTTCTACATTTTGAGTTTGTTCCTCGCATAACTTTTCTCCAAATTGAGCCAGGAAGTTGAAATTTAGTATGTTGATTTTTTATAGGCCCTACATGTGCCGTTTGATTGTTTACCTTGATCGCATTCCCCCTGTCCTCACCACCGATTAGGAAACACCATCGAAAAGCGAAGTTTTTTAGCCTGGATTTTCTATGTCATATTGTCAATGAAAACCAGGCTATTAAGGTCTATCGACCTACGGCGGATGAGGGATGAGAGGGGGACGTCCACAAAATCCATTTGGCGACCATTTTCGGCCATGTCAGATATTTACTTTAATTTTTTTTATCCGAAATTGAAAAATGAATTGCTCAGCTCGATACAGACTAAAATCGATAAAATTTGGAGCGTACGGATCAGAATTCAGTTGTGCTCAAATTTGGGAGAGGGGTGGTGAGGGGCCAAAACCGCAAAAATTGTTCCTTTCGAAGCAAATTGATAGAAAATCTAAAGTTGTATAACATATGCAAAATTCAGTCTCCTAGGTCAATTAGGAGGCGAGATATGACGTTTTCCCCCTTTTTAGACCTTGAAAAAGGGCTATTCCAGTCCTATCTCCCCTTTAAATTGAGCTAGGAAGTTGGAATTTAATATCTAAACGTAGTAGGAGCCCTAAATGTGCCTTGCGGAGGTTTCGACTTTTCAGACCTAGTAGTTTTCTGGTCGATTTTTCTCATATTTTGAATTTGTTCCTCGCATAACACCCCTCCAAATTGAGCTAGAAAGTTGAAATTTGATATGTATATCTCGTAAGAGCCCTATATATATACCTTTTGACGGTCTCGATTTTTCAGCCTCATTGACTGCTTTCGCAGTCTCAAAAATATTGTTTTTTTTACTTGGTTTTTTTTTACTTTTTGAATTTGTTCTTCACATAACTTCCCTTCAAATTGAGCTAGGAAGTTGAACTTTGGTAAGCGATTGTTGTGTGTAATTTTCTCAAAATTGAATTATTTTCTACGTAGGTGGATAGGTCCAACCCCAAGGTTAAAGAATGAGCTTAAGAGTGCAAGAATTATTTGAATTTTGTTTCATACGCTTAGCAGATTTTTAAATTTGAGGGAAATTATGCAGTTCTGGCTGTAAAAAAATGAGTCGAGACACTTCTCAGGAAAATTTCCACACTGCTTAAATTGATGCCTATTTGTCCCTGAATAGAGACCTCGAAACTCAATGATTAATCTTGCATTGCTTTTTTAAAAAATCAAATCCAACTACGAGGGGGTTGGAGGGATAGTGTCTTCTAAAATTAGTCTTTCAATGGTTATCCATATGGGGGGGGGGGGGGCTTATCAGTAAAATCATTTCAAGTAGAATGCCGCTTCTGTAAGTAATAACTCGAATAAGTTGCCTACCCGTTCGTTAGCAGGCGTCATTAATACTGAAGTTAATTATAAACGATTGGTATATTTGCGTACGACGATGTATCAATTGCTGCCTTATTGGTATAAGTTGAAAAAATTTCGACTGTTCAAATTTCATTTCGTACTCAAAACATATTATGATCTCGCAGTCATTTTTCTCTTTTATTCTCGTCGTTGTTACTTAAATTTCAAAGTAGCAATTTTTTTTTTTTCATAATTAAGACAAGTAAATAATGTAATTTCATGAAATCGTATTATAGCGCATTTTTTTTTACGCGCTCTTTGAAAGCCATGTAAGAATTTACACGCGAAATCAAGTCATAAATATTTTATTAATTACTTAATGCCAAACTGTCATTAATATTTTTCTCCTCTCGTTAGATGAATATGTGTATATGTAGGTATAATTATCGTTGATGTAATATCACTATATTTTTCGTTACCTATTAATTTATTATTAGCCTTCTCATATTGCAATAGGCAATACGTAATTATGCATCGTAAATGTAAATGCTTTCAACAATATGAGAGCACTTCGATATACGAGATCACGTACGTTTAAATATGAATATTGGTAAGTCGAATTTAATAATTGGATTTTTCGGCAGCTAACTCGAATATACTTTTGCCAGCTCCTCAAACAGCTTCGAATTGTCGTAGAATGCGAACGTAGCTGTTTTACTTGTTTTCGTCGAATATGTATGCTTATTTTTTGCTCCGTAGTATAGTTTTACGTGTAAGTGCTTTCGTTTCTAAATTGAGGCCAAGCTGAGGCCAAGCTGAACTGAAGGTCGGTAATCTCAGCATAAATAATTTGACGTGTGTTAAATGGCTTAATTTACCATTTTACTCTTTGAGGGGCCATGTTATTCGATATAATTGATCTAATATTGCGCACGTTGTTTGTATTATCGAAAATGTTGAAACTTTTTTTTCTCGTCGTACACTCTCATCTGAGATCGGTGAAGAGAAAAAGGAGGGGTTTTAGAGGATAGTTCATTTGTATTTGAAAAATTATTTTTTTTATTGTCCGCTGTAAATACCGTAGTAGGTCGCATGCACAAATTTTTTTTCGGAGATATGACCTTGCTTAAAAAATGTCGTAGTGCACATTTATTGGTAGTTTGGAAACTACTTACGAACGTGAAGTTACAAAAAAAGACATTTGTAAGATAAAGTTGGCCATTACGTAACCATCTATGCACTTCAGCTAGAGAACGCATCAACTAAAAGACTAATTTTTTTTTTTTTTTTTAATCGCATAATCGAATGCTTATATGGTTTATCTGTCGTTGTAATGAGATAGCATATTAATTTTGAAACACGACGAATAGAATGGTAGGTTCGTTTATCGGGTCAGTTACTTACTCCTATTGTTTTATGTTTATAAACCTGCTCTTTGAGAATTGGGGAATAAAACTGTAATGAAAGTTAGAGACGTAAGACGATATAAGATTTATTCATTCAAAAAAATTACGTTTAAAATGTTTACTAAAAACGTTTATATTTGAAACAACAAGCGGCTGTAAGAAAAAATGAGTACTGAAGGAAGGAAAAAATTAAAAAAGCAAAAATTACGATCGATAGAAGATACGTAGAAGACCACGTTCCAATAATTAACCATAAGCATTCCAAGGATATTTAACATTTCGGTATATTCGAAACTTACGGTACGAGTTGAATTACGATGCGATAATGTACGAAGTCGTAATGAAAAAAATTTATCGCTAGGCCATAAGTTACATTTTTTTTTTACAAAGTTGAAAGAAAAAAAGGTCAAAGTCATCGATAACGCACACTTAGTTTACTTTTGTTTGCTGAGTTTCTCAACACGAATACAAGATTCTTAGCATGGTAAAAAGGTCGTCATCCTTTGGGTATTTATTCCATTCAACTTTCTTATCGTAATTGATTATGGATTTAATTTTCAGCATTGTAGATTGTTTGGAGGAACACCTGATTAATTAATATCCCTAAATAGGAATGTATGCGCGTCAATAACGCCAATATCTTTCAAAAGATCTCGTATCGCTCATCTTTGTCAACCAATAATTGGTCTACCATCTTCGGGGTACATTTCATATTACCTACGACGATAAAAGGGAAGTATTTTACTCGTGTATTTTAGACCTTGTTGAACCTGCGATCTAGGTACAATGGACACGGCCTGTCTGAATTCACCTTATAGTGAAAATAACTCGCGAAGAGAGTGTTACCTCTCTTTACGACTTTCTTGGATTTGTTTTTACAATACTTGGTTCATGCGAGCTTGGCTAATTAAGCCTATCCCTACTTTTTTTTTTTATTTATTTTTATGCGTACACGGTGTATTTGTTCGCGTATTTTTCGCAGTCGTAACCTAAGCTAAACGTCCGTGGATAACACTTCCTGCTAATAACGTGTAACTAAAATCATACGTATATGTACTGAAAAATGCCACGTTTTTTTGTCGAAATATACGCATACCTACCTTTTGAAAAGTAGGTATACTTTATACGAAATGAACTTTGCACCGGTAAAATGATATTTGTTAATTTTACACAACGAGTAACATGAAAAATAACGAAGCATTTTTGAAAAAATCGTAATGTTCTAGGTATATTGTGGCAGTCTTTTTTCTAATACATTTTCCTTATCATGGGTTATATTTCAAATGCTCGTTTCAAACATTTCTTTTGTACTATTATTGTAAATGGAATTTTCCTACGCTCAATTAGTGCGGGCAAAATATAGAATCTTCCTAAACTACATAAGTAATAGATCGCACGTTTACTTTGTTATGAATATTTAAATAAATAGGTACACGTAAGTCGGTCTTCATTCGTTTTACAACGCGTTCAAAAGGTACATATTAATGGGTTAGATACTTGAGACTTTGAACTTTTTCTGAACTGATAAGACTTTTCTGCTAGAAAGAACACTGAAAAATATTACATGTTCCGACTGAAGTGAAGAATGCACGCAGCAGTTCATATATCATCAAAGAAGCTTATATATACCTATCTACATATGTACATATTATGTACACGATGCGTTATGTATTCATTTACAGCGATAAGCATTCGTACCGTTTTTAGCCTGATTTTCTATGGTATATTGTCATTGAAAACCAGGCTATTATAGTCTAACGAACAACGCGGATGAGAGGCGAGGGGGAGAGGGGTAATCTCAATAAAATCCGATTTGGGGTCCTAGAAGACCATGAAGACGGTTTTTAGCCATATCAGAAATTTATTCTTTTTTTCACGAACATTAAAATCATTTACTCGGCTCGATACCGACCAAAATCGCTCCAATTCGGTCAATCGGATCAATTTGACGGCGGATCAGATATATATAAGTGGGGATGAACATGGGTCAAAATTCAGTCATGTCCCAATTTCGGGAAGGGGGTGCTAAGGGCTTAAAAACGCAAAAATTGCCCCTTTTTAAACCAATCAATAGAGAATCAAAAGTTGTATAACATATCCAAAAATCAACCTCCTAAGTCGATTAGGAGGGAAGATATGGGGGTCATCCACTTTCTTGACCTTGAAAAAGATCTGTTCCTCCCCTATCTTCTCACCAAATTGAGCTAGGAAGTTGAAATTTGGTATGAAAATTTAGTAGAGGCCCTAGATGTGCCTTTTGCAGGTTCCAATTTTTTAGCTCCATTGCACCACCTCACAGCCCCAAAAAAATGGTTTTTGATCGGTTTTTCTGATTTTTTTTATTTTTTGTTTGTTCCCCGCATAGCTCCTTTCCAAATTGAGCTAGAAACTTGAAATTTGGTATGTACATTTAGTGGGGATCCTATATGTGCTTTTTGGAGATTTCGACTTTTCAGCCCCATTCCATCCCCTCACAGTCCCAAATATATGGTTATTGGTCGTTTTTTCTTATTTTTTGAGTTTGTTTCTGGTATAACTCCCCTCCAAATTAAGTTAGAAACTTGAAATTTGGTATGTACATTTAGTGGAGATTTTATATGTGATTTTTGGAGGTCTTGACTTTTCAGCCCCCTTCCATCCCCTCACAGCCCCAAATATATGGTTTTCGATCGTTTTTTCTCATTTTTTGAGTTTGATCCTCGCATGAATTCCTTCTAAATTAACTTGAAATCTGGTATGTACATTTAGTAGATCTGGATGTGCTTTTTGGAAGGGGGAGGTCTAAACTTTTCAGCTCCATTGCACCCCCTCACAGTCTTGAATATGTGGGGTTTTGGTCGATTTCTCTAGTTTTCAGAGTTTGATCCTCCCATAACTCCCTTCCAAATTGGGCTAGGAAGTTGAAATTAGGTATGTCCAGTCTGTGGGGACCCTTGATGCGCTTTTTTGGCGTTTCTACTTTTTATCCTGATTGAACCCTTCCTACCTGCAATGTTTATTCGGAAAAAATTTCATTTTTTATAATTGTAATGTCACGAAAATCAGGCTGAAAAAGTATCGCTTTGCGATGCTTTATATTCATACTATCCAGCAGATTAAAGCAAAAAAAAAAAATCACATCGAGGTAATTAAGAATTGAAAATTTACATAAAGAAGAAAGTTTTGAAAGGGTTTTGTCTTTACAAGATGCTGAAACCAATTTGGAAAAGGTTTTGTACCGTTAAAGGCAAGAGGGATCGAGAAAATTATAGAATACGAGTAATGAGTATCAACTCTTCTTCCATTGTAATAAGAAAATTCTTTGAGAAATTACTTATGTTATGTTTATTAATCTTAGTTCATTTAATTCGTGAAACATTCAATTGAATAATATTTTCCAACAAGGGAGTATTGATTGAATCGAATGAAGCGATTTTTATCTCATCTTACAAGTCTTTTTTTTTCTGCTCGTTCTCTTGAACTGTGTAAACGATGAAGAAAAAAATTTCGAGTCACATTTTTTCGTAAAATCAATGATGTAATTAGCGATGTTACATTTATTTTGCGCCTTATACACGGCACGTGATTTTCGTAATTTACGATAAAACTCGTAATTAATTTTTTTTAACGCGCGTGACGTTTAAAAAAAGCTCGTTATGATTGAATTTACTCTTTTTACATAATGGTATGACGACAAGTTGTATGCAGAGTTTTTTTTTGTCGCGTTGTGTGGCGGTTTTTGAATTTTTAACCGCATGTGATTTACGTAATTACTTTTTTTTTTATTTTTTATTTTTGACTAAATCTAGTATATGGATGGATATTAAAATAAGAGGAATATTTGCGAACCAACGAATATCTACGGAACGTTAAAAGCAGCAGTGGTGTTTATGTTGTCAATAGTTCGGACTCAATGCCTCGTACATATCCGCATTTTAAAAAAGGGTGCAGATGGGACTCTCCCCTCTATTGGAAAAATTGTGATTTGATCCGATTCATTCTCCTGAAACCATGACTTTTCCGGATCAATTTTTCAAAGTGTAGCTTGTGTTGCAGGATTAGATCACGATGATGTGATTATTGTTTAAGACTAAAAAATCTCAGCGTGGATCAGGAAATTACTGCTGCCTGCGTTTTGAAAAAAAAATCATCCGATGATCCGAATTTTTGTGATCCGAATCATTTTTTTAATAAAAAGATTCGTGAAAATTGATCCGAGTTCGGATCAATTTTTGTAGTGTGATCCATGATCCGTGATTCGAATCATATTTTTGCAAAACGCAGGCTGCAGTAATTTTCTGATCCACGCTGAGATTCGTTTCTATGATCCGGATAGCTCTTTGCTCGATGATCCGAGATTTGATCCGAGTCACAAATGACCCCGTGAATCCCAATCCTGATTACAAGTGCATGTATTAAAATTTCGCTTTTTATTAGCCCTCTCAATTTTTGGTAAAGTTGACCCAAAGCACTGTATTATGGGTTTTCAGTCTATCGTCGTAGTCAATTTTCAGTTATTCCAAAAGTATGAATATGTTACAATTTTTAAATAAAAAACCGGCAGCCCTGATTTACCTCTACCATATCAACGTCATACAGGTAACATTACGAGTCCATAATCAGTATGACGGTGTAATTTACCAAAATTACCTCAAAAATAGGTTTTCACAAAGCTGAATAGTAGTACTTCGTCGTGGCTCACAATTACCATGTATTTTTAAATTCTTAAATTTTGAGAAAGAGACTAAATGCGCCCTCATGTATGTTCCAGTTGACTGAGCTATCAACTCCCCCCTCCCCAAAAAAAAACTTCAGCCCCCACAGATGAAAATTGGAAATTTTGTATTTGGTAGTGGACAATATTTTTTGTCCTTCGTCGTGTCTTTTTTTTTTCAACAGAATTAAAAAAAAAAAATGCTCTTCATCGACCGTAAATGAACTTCAGTAGCTGAAAATTTGAAAACATGAAAAAAATTGCAAAAAACGACGAAATATTGGTATTTTGAGAATCGCTGAACAAGACAGCTGTAAATGGGAAATTATCTTTAATCAGCAAAGTGAATTACGATATCGATAATCTCTTCATTTTATGTGACCGATTCTCTAATTGCAGTCGAGCATGTAAACATAATGAACTCTATTTCGTGCCTTTTTAAACCCAATTTTGATTATTTTTTTCTATCAATATCTGATGCATTATTTTTACCGTTTTGGTTTCGTGATAAAATTATGACGCTAAAGTAAAAAGTACCTTGAGTCATAGTTCAGATAAGTAATGACGTTGTGGAGGATGAGAATCGCAAAGAATATTTATTTTTGAACCAACTACAGAATGGAAATTCAAACCGTGTAAATTTAAGCATCTAAAAATCGAATTCCTACAGCCCTTAGCACAGAAAAATCTTGAGGGATGTGACCAGTTCGACCTTGAGAAATTATTCGCACTTATGTGTAAAGTTCCGTCTCATAATCAACGCATAGAATGATGAACTTGGCATTTAGATTGATCTTTCGATCAAGGCTTCACTAGTCCGGTAAAGCTCAGAAATATGATATTTTTCCAGATATTTCAATTCTCTTCCACCCATTTTGATTGACCCAGAAAGTTGGTCAAAATTTTATTGACAGATTAAGGAAATGATAATTTAAAAGGATCAAGTCGTGTATCTGTAATAGCTTGGGCTGTTTTTTAGGGGAGGGGAAGGGGGGTTAGGTTACAAAATTATTGAGCTGAATGCAATAGTGGGCAAAAATACATTTTTAAGTGATAGAAAAATAAAAAAAAATTGAAGAATCTCACTTTTTTTTTTTTTTTTTTTATAGGATTGTTACGTCGATTGCT
>FIZR01023532.1:0-11213 GCA_900060175.1 Ferrisia virgata | reverse complement strand
AGGAACGAATGGGAGAGACTGCGAGAATCCTTCGCCCAATACTGGGCATAGCGGAGATTGCATTTGAAAATACGGTTTATGTACTAAGCTTACTTTAATACGAACATAATTGTAATGTCTGCTAATAAAAGTTATTTGATTTGATTCGGACCCATTCAAACGGATTGAAGTGGTTGGGACCTCAACAGGCACATCCAAGGTCCCTCCTAAATTCACATACCGAATTTCAACTTCCTAGCTCATTTTGGTGGGAATAGGGGAGGAACAGTCCTTTCTCAAGATGAAAAAAGGGAAAACACCTCATATGTCCCCTCGTCATTGACCTAGCAGGTTGATTTTTGGATATGTTACACAACTTTGGATTCTCTATTGACTGACTCAAAAAGGAACAATTTTTGCGTTTTTGGTTCCACAGCACCTCCCCCCACTCCCCACTGTCCTAATGGGGCAAACCCGAATTTTGACACAAGATCATCCCCACTCATATATATCTATTTCACTGCCAAACTAAGCCGATTTACCGAATTGGAACGATTTTGGTTGGTATCGAGCAGAGTAAATGATTTTAATGATCTGACAAAGCCAAAAATTATCTTAATGACCTTCCAGGACCCCAAAACAGATTTTCTTGGTATTCCCCCCCCCCCCGGTCATTGGTCGATAGACTCTAATAGCCTGGTTTTCATCGACAGTATGACTTAAAAAATCAGGCTGAAAATTCAAAATTTTTAAAATGCGTCAACGTTTTCCAATTAAAATTAATATAAATACTAATACAGGTTGCCCGAATCGATCTAACCCATTGTCAAGCGTTCTGAAGCCTCCAGCAAAAATTTCAATTCTCTTCAGTTTTTAAAAAAATGCCCCAGAACAGCCGCGCATGAATTTCAGCGACTGAAAAGTTTATCACCACATGTTGGGGTCCATTCAAAACTACTTCAATTTGTTTAGATAAGTCCCAATAGGCGAAGATAAAATTTTCAGCTGTTTGAAGTTCATATCCGGCCATTCCACAGTTTTTTGCTACAGACTCTAGAACGTCTGGAAAATTTGATACAATGAATTTCGAGATCCACGTTATGTAGCTACCAAGTTTTCTTTTTTAATGCATGTATCAACTAATTCAATTTTTAATTTTTCAACATTTTGGAGCATCCAGAACGTCTCATCAACAAGATAGGTCTCGATCGCGTGATCAATATTGGATAGTAACCGGATTTTCTCCATTATAACTTCAAAATATCATATATTGTGAAATATTTTATTTTCGATGTATTTTTCCAACTAGAAAATGGGTACACATTTACGAAAATTCGCCAAAAATCCAAAAATGAACTTCAGCAGCTGAGAATTTGGTTCCGGAGGTTTTTCAATATGCTCTTTCAAACTAGCCAAGTTTCGTTCAAATCGAAGCCAGACAGTTGAGAATGGTCCCTTGAAAAAAGCACGGTTTTGTTTTGTTTTTCTTTTCACTAAAAAATGTTAAAATATTATAAGAATATTTGGTAGGAATAAAAAAGGCCGGATTAAAAAAAAACTTTTACGAAGAAATAAAAACGTTAGAAAGATAAACACCAAAGTATTTGTTTACCCGCCAAAAATAACTACATACCAATATACCATTGTTATACAGTTAGTTTTCAAACAAAAAGATGTTATACACAATAAAAATAGCATTATTTAACGATTTTTTTTCCTTTGATATTTGGCAGTATTCAGACTGCCTCTACCTACGATAATTCTCACAATGTATACATTTTTCCTAGCTTGAAAAAATGACATCATCGTAATGAAATATGCGTATGTAAATAATATAGTAAGTAGGCCTATATCGTATCGGTTTTCATTGTTGAGTTTAATTTTTCAAACTAATAAAGATGTAGGAAGCGGAAATAAATTAATCCGTTAAAAAGGAGAGTTATACTAATGTTGAACAGAAATCGCTATAAGTGAATACGTATTTATTTTTAGACTAAATCTCGAATTCTAAATAAATTGAGTACGTTAATACAAGTCCCTCCGATTTTTTGAAACTGTGACATTAAAAGTATCTTAAACGGGCTTAATTCAATCGTGACCTAACAAAATCCTGAAAAACAGAATTTCAAGTTCCTAGCCCAATTTGGAGGGGAGTTATGCGAAGAACAAATGAAAAATAGGAAAAAAATGACCAAAAAACCACTTATTTTGGACTGTGTGTGTGGTGAGGGGAAGGGGGAGGTGGTGAAATTGGGCTGAAAAGTCCAACCCCCCCCCCCAGGCACACCTACGGACTCTACCGAATGTACATACCAAATTTCAGCTTCCTAGCTCCATTTGAAGAAGAGTTATGCGAAAAACAAATACAAAAAACTCATGAAATAAGTAAACCTGACCAAAAAAACACATTTCCAGGGTTGTGAGAGGGTAAAATGGAGCAGAAAAGTCGGCACCCAAAAGACACGTCTAGGGCTCGTACTGAATGTATATACCGAATTTCAACTTTCTAGCCCATTTTGGTGGGGAGATAGGGGTAGAACAACCCTTTTTCGAGCTTAAAAAGTGGAAAACGCTAATCTCCCCTTCTAATGGACTTTGGAGGTTGATTTTTGGATATGTTATATAACTTTTAATTCTTTATCAATTGGCTTAAAAAGGGGTAATTTTTGCGTTTTTGACTCTTCGGCACCCCCTCCCCCAAATTGGGGCATTACTGAATTTGGACCCAGGTTCATCCCCACTCGTATATGTCTAATTCGCTGCTAAATTGAGCCGATTGACTGAATTGGAGCGATTTTGGTTGGTATCGAACTGAGTAAATGATTTCAATGTTCGAGGATAAAAATAAAAATAAATATCTGAAATGGTCAAAAATTATCTTAATGATCTTGTAGGACCCTAAAACAGATTTGGTGGGTATGCGTGCCCCTCGTCCCCAGCAATCGTCATTGGTCGATAGACTGTAATGGCCTGGTTTTCATTGACAATATGACATAGAAAATCAGGCTAATGACATTCCTACATAACGAATGTAATGGCTCAGGGAAGCTTTTTATGGGCAACAGTATGATGGAGTATCCAATATCCCTACTGACATCGCAAATCAAACGCAGGCCTTCTCAAGTTATCTATATTAATCCATACGATAATAAAACCATCCCTTATCCCTTATCCTGTTTCTCCTTCATCTACCAAAAGGGCATTCTACTTAGGTACCTACCAACTACCTCGCTACCAAGACTTGTACCAGTGGATACTAAATCCGACAAGACGAAATGCTCACTTAATTACATCGTGTAGGAGTATAGACACAGACACGCACCTTACTTATACTCGAGTCTCATATGAGCACATATACCTACTAAAGCACAACATAGACGTCGCATAATAAAATTTTATATTAACGTACGACCTACGTATGTACGTATACCTTCATAGGCCTGCCTTGTAATTATAACATACTGACTTGTTGCAACTGTATAAGAATATCGCAGAAAATACGAGCACGACGATGTAATTATACCCTTGGCCAGCGAGCGCAGGGAATATGAGCTATGTAGGTAAGTATAAGAACGAAAAATTCACCCTTTCCGACAACGACGGTCGTTAAAACTACCAAACGACTGCTAAAAGTATAAAACTGCAAACTGCGGAATTCGCTAATACTTGGTCTACTTCTTAGCGCGGATATGACGTAATTTGAGAAGAATCGGCGATTTAATATGAAAAAAAAAAAGCGCGGTAAAATTAAAACGTTAACAAATAACTTTCGTTTATTGAAAAAAATTCTCTCACATACACATAGGGAAGTATTTTTTCCACACCTCATCCTTTATTCGTAATATTATTCCATTTGTAATTCGTAACGTAAAATTATACCTACTCGAATGAATTTCATCATCTGCCCACGAGATTCTAAAAAATAAAAAAAATAAAAAAAAAAGAACCTCTAATTGCCGGTCCAAATAAATACGTACGTAATATACACAACCAACAGGTACCTACACCGCCTTACCATACGTTAGCCTATTAATTAGACCAAAGTAAAAGAGGGACGGTGAAAAAAAAAAAAAAGGATAAAAAATGACGGATATTTGTGGTTTTACTTTCGTCTATTCTGTAACTAAACCCTATATACCTACGTACTTCTGTGGTGTATCTGAAAGAAGATGAAAAAAAAAAAAAAAGAGCCGCGTTTATCATAAGCCAGCTATGGTTGGGGTCGACCAGGGAAAAAACAACAGATAAACATAATGACAGTAAAGAAGGTATATTATACGGTGGACGCGCCACGCCAGCGGCATATTAAAAACTCTTTTTTTTTTTTTTACTTCTCTTTATCGTGTATCATTTTGTAGCCAACCAACGTATAATTTATAAATACTAAGAACGAGCTAATATAATGTACGTTATACGTATCATAAGTATACTATTTGAAATGTTCGTATGAAAATGATGCTGAGAAGTGACTAAGTCTGTTGAATAAAACCGCCAATGAAAAAGCCTAAATGGAAGAAAAACTAGATGACATATTACCGCCTGTTCGAGTTGAAAATTAAATTTTCGAAACAGAAAAAACCTTTGACCCAGACAGAAGAGATGGTCATTTTGAGAGAGGGAGTGACTGATAGGCAAAAACTTGACAAATTGTTCGGATTCAAAGTAATCGACATCGAATTAATAACTTTAGATAATATCCAAAAATAAATCTTCTACATTAATTAGGAGAGGAGATATAAGGGGGAGGGAGTTTTTTTTTGGTCTCGAAAAAGGTTGATTCGTCACAAAACTCCCTCTCAAATGTAGCTATTTAGTTTCGTAGAAATTTTCAAAAATTTCTTTTCTCAAACTTATTGGGATTATTTCACCAAATGTACAGCGCATATGAAAAAGAAGCGAATAAATTTTGCAGATTGATTTACGAGGTCTAAAATTTACCGTTCTAGTCGAATGACAGTTTATATAGCTTTCAGATCGAAATTGGGTTCCTAGAAGAAGGTGTTTAGATTTTAAAATTTTGTAAAATGCAAGTAAATGGATATCGGATTTGGTAAATGGATTTTTAAATGCACTGTTTGGGGACTATAAAACTATTAAGGTCTGAGACAGTTTCGGAGCGTTATAAATCGATACCAATGTTCAAAACATGGTTAATTTCGGATTTTAAAGCTCCCCTTTGGAAGCCTAATTTGGGGCCAACGCTCAAATGGTTGTCAATATCGAGTTCATCGATCATAAAAACCAATTTTATATCAGACTCGCACAGGCGTGCATTATTTATTTCCAGAGGAATTTCCAACTGTCTCTTTTTAGTCTAATTTTCTATGTTATATTGTCAATGAAAACCACGCTACTATTACAGTCTGTCAACCAACGGCGGAGACGGGAGGGGGGACCAACAAAATCCATTTTGGGGTCCTAACAGAACATTAAGACGGTTTTTAGCTATGACAGATTTTTATTTTTTTTTCAATTTTTTTTCCCGACCATTAAAATTATTTATTTTGCTTTATACCGACCAAAATCGCTCAAATTAGGTAAATCGGCTCAATTTGACGCCGGATTAGATATATCTGAGTGCGGATGACCATGGGTCAAAATTCAATTTTGTCCCATTTCGGGGGAGAGGGTGCTGAGGGGCCGAAAACGCAAAAATTGTCCTTTTTCAGGCTAATCGATAGATCATCGGATGTTGTGTAACAAATCCAAAAATCAACCTCCTGAGTCAATTAGGAGAAAAGATATGGGAGTTTCTCCCCTTTTTGACCCTGAAAAAGAGCCTTTCCTCCCATATCTCCCCACCAAATTGAACTAGGAATTTGAAATTTGATATGTACATTTCCTAGATGTGCCTTTCGGAGGTTCCGACTTAATAGCTCCATTGCATCCGCTCACAGCCCCAAAGAAGAAGTTTTTTGATAAGTTTTTCTAGTTTGTTCCAAACATAACTCCCCTCCAAATTGAGCTAAGAACTTAAAATTAAGTATGTGCATTTAGTGGGGGTTCTAGATGCGTCGTTTGTGGAGTTATGACTTTTCAGCCTTATTTCATTTCTTCACAGCCTCAAATATGTGGTTTTTTGGTTGCTTTTTCATTTTTCTTTTAAGTTAGGCAAAGTAATAAAAATGTTCGTCTCTTGATGCTATATAATTCTTGTTTCAACATTTTTTCCTCAATTGCATTATTTGACAAGTAATTGCCAAAAAATTAAACTTTTCACCCCACCCCGTCCCCCAAAAAAGAATGGAGGCAAAATATGCGTGGATTTTAAAGAGATTCGAGAATATTATGAAAGTCGACATATTATGAGTGGAGGATCACTACGGAAAATATGTATGAAAAAATTGAAGGGGCGATAAGAGTAAAATCGAGATCATCCTATCAATGGCAAACGTAGAAACTTGGAATGAGAAATTAAGAATGACGGAAAGAAATTCGAGACTCGAGTAGGGTAATTCAAGCGTTAATAAAGAAGGGGCAAAGGAAATTGTCGTCCTTCCTCCGTTATATCATAGCGAGTTGTTACCAAGGAGAGTAGAATATGTGAGATATCTCGCTAATGATCAAGGTAGGAGAGGGTGTCGACTGTGCAGAACGAAGGGGAGGAGAGGCTGTGTTTGTGATAGAATAGACAAACATGAGGCTAGAGTTCGCCATACAAAGTACCTTAGAATGATGCGATACAAGTAAAAACACTGGAGGGGCGGGGTATAACAAAAAAAGTTACTACGATAGATCGTCTGTCTTACAAATTGAAGGTGCTATAATGATTTTTTACCATGGCATTTGATTTTCTATGGAAAGTGAAAAGAAATTTTTTCGAACACATGAATTTGACTGCGATAATCAAAAATTTGAAAGGAAACATGTAAAAAATTTGTATAAAATTAAAATTAAAGGAAGTAAGAAGCGTTCAAAGTAATTTTTTTTCCGCATATTGCCATGACACAAAATGTTTTCATCACGAACCAAAATTCGCGACCCTTAGTGGGGGATACATGCCTTTTAGAGTTATTTTATTCATTTAAAAAAAATTTTAAAAATTGAAACTTGTTGAGCGGCGTTGATTAAAAAAAAATCACTTACAATTTTTCAAAACAACACAATTCTGTAAATCTTTCGTTCTTTAATTTTTTTTAAATGATTAAAATTACTCAAAAAGGCATGTACTGTCCATCAAGGGTAAAAACCTTACTTTCAACAATTCATACTTCCTTTAATTTCAATTTTATAAAAATGTTTTACATAATATTCCTTCTTACTTTTATACAAATTTTTGATTTTCGTTATCAAATTCATGTTTTTGAAAAAATTTCTCTCAATAGAAAATCAAACGTTATGGAGAAAAATCACCGTAGCCCCTTCTTCAATTTTCAAGTTAGGCAACCTATCGTAATAACGGTTTTTGTTCGTTTCTGCGAGTACAGTGGGACACTCTGTATATTCGAATAAACTTTCAGTTTGTAAAAAACTTTCAATTATTCGATACAGTTCCTATACACGAAATTTCCGCTTTCTGCGAATTTTTATTAGGTTCAACGTTAAAAATCCTGTTCCTATAAGTTATAGGCGATGAATCGTACACTGCTCATACCTTTCTTTGCCTACAAACCAGAAACTACACATGAAAATAATATCACGTAACTATCACTATCTTTACATACTCGTGTGATGTTTACGTTCTCGAGAAATTATTCAATATTCGATTAAAAGGACTTGTAAATGGGCCCTTGGTATGCATCATCTGTCGTTATCAATTAATACAGCTAGAGCTCTGTGTCTGTGTGTCCGCGCGTCGAGAGACCTATTTATTCTTAACGATAGGCAACGTATTTGACCATGTCGTCTGCGTACTCCATTTCGAGTACACAAAGGTAAAATAAACACGTAGCTGGGTAATGCGACGGTGTCGGGGTGAAAGAGAAAAGAGAAGAGTCTACTCGACAATACGATGTTTGTGTAATAATTTCGAGCGGACTTCGATGACGATTGTTGATCGAATAAATATAGGTAGGTAGGTAGGTAGGTAGGTACGTACGTAGACGTACTGTGATGTCGGTCTGAAGTATGTAATTTAAAGAGGCCGGTGGGGTGAGTATACTTAATTAAAGCAGTTGAGTCTCTTATACAGACAATAATTGAAATATTTTAAACCTTCGTTGTAATGGTAACTTTTCAAGATATTAACTCACGATTCGTTTCAATTTTTTTATCGAGTTGTGCAAGATCAAAAAGATGGCAATAAGATTAAGTAGCTTCTTGGTTGGTTAAATCTGGACTGAAAATTTGCCAATGATGGAAAAAAATTCGAAACAATGATTTTTAAATGAATTCCTCATCAATAAGAGATGTGCATAATCCAAAGGGGCTCAAATGTATCCAAAATTTAGATTTTCTCGTTATATCGCCACTGAAATTGCTTTTACGACAAAAATAGTTCAATATTTTTTTGTTCTTCTCTGCATTTCCTGCAACTTCTGGAACTAATATTTTTTCACACCGGTGATAGATGGAGAGTTGTGAAAGGTTTTAAAACTGATACATGAAGCTCACGGGCTTTCAACTTGAGTTTCTTTCAAAATGACCTAAAATAATACCCTTGATGGGAAAACTCATCACCAAAATTTTTCACCCCTTGCTCCCACTCATTTCGACTTTCTAAAAGTCTACAGATTGAAAATTGATTTTTCAATTTTTACTTGAAATTACTTCAGTAGGTAAATAGGTCATCATTAAAAATCAGCCAAAATTTATATTTTTTTGAATTTACATAACATCACAACAATTCGCTGCAAAAAAATATCCTTAAAATAGTCTTCCAATGAAACACCACGTTACGTTGAATAATTTCACGACGTGCAGATACGAAGAAGTCATTATCATATGCATTTTAATAAAACCAAGTATCATACATGTACTTAACTTAATAAGATAAGTACTGTGTGGTATATTTGTTAACGAAGAAAAATCGAAAATGACCGCCATGTTGAGACGATACACCGATGAGGGTGTTATGTTTATCCATGTACGAGGATTTTTCAACGTACTAGAGAAAAATACGATATGTGTATTGGTACATATGAGTAAATAATGAAAGACGCATGAAGTGTGTTTACTTTGGTCATCGAATGTGAGCTTATTTTTACAGCTGCTCGAGCCTCCATTCCAGACTGTGTGATGATTAGAAAGAACACACAGTTAATAAAAATATTACCTGTTTTGAGGAGCCATACAGAAAAATAATATATACGAATCGATCGATAACATTGTAAATATAGATAATTAGTGCGAACGTTGGAGGTCTATGGGTACATAGCATTTGACACTAATGAACGATCTAAAATAATGAAAATAAATTGGCCGGATTTTCTTGTTGTTCTTTTTGCATCGAGCCATAATTTATTCGGCATCGTACGGCTTAATAATTTAATGCTGAGGGCTATCAAATTACCGAAAACATCAAAATTCATACTTCAAACATCTCTCTGATCTGCGTATTCAGTCAGTTTAAGGCCTCTAGATAAATTGAAACAGAACTAACAACTAAAAAATATCGGAGAATGCATTTCCCAAGCAGAAGCCTCACCGATGGTGAAAATTAGGAGACCACCGAAGGAGCAAAGAGTTAAATCTAGATTCTGCATAGAAATTTTTCAAAGAATGGAAGGGGTTCAAATTTGCTCCAAGGCGAAATTTTCAAAAAAGACTGTTACTCTAAGTTTTACAGGCAATGAAAAAGCAAAGTTTTCGATGGTTTTGATTTTAAAATCAGAGCTGAGTTTAGCTCTTGTGCATTAATAAATTTAGGGTGACTAAGGCCGCGGGCCACCCATTGGCTGGTATTTGAAAGGCTAGGGGAGCGGCTGGAAATGCTGGTTTGGGGATAAAATGTGGTCAATACCAAAAGTGACTGTCCGAGGATGTCTCTGTTCTACATACAAAACTTCAATCTCTTTGCTCAATATCTGCATTGAACTGACCAAAAATACGAAAAAATTCAGTTACCAGGATTTTTACGAGCAGCTTGAAAAAGTCCATGGATGAGAAACCTACAACACTAAATCTGACTACTCCAATAATTTCGCCATCTAAGTGACGAATTTCAACGCCCTAGGTAAAAGAAAGAGGCTGTGTACATGTTCGATTCATAAGCAAACTGAAATACATAATGGAAATGAAATCAAGTGAACGTGGTGAAAATTTCAGCATCCCATCACTCGTAGAAGGTTAAAAATAATGCTTCACGGGTTGAAATTTGAAAAAAAATATCAAATAGTTTTTAAAAATTATCAGAAATTCTTTCATGCTACGGTTTTCAGTCAGAAAGGTAACCTGCGATGATTTTCGAACCTGAGCCTCGTATTTAAGATCATAAAAAAAGTATTATTTCTTCATAAATTTTGGTATTTTCAAAATATATATATATACATAGATATAAAAATCAAAAAAAATTATTAAAAATTGAAAAACTCATAGAATTTTTTACCTGCGTAAAGTGAAAATTATCGATATAAGGTAAATTATCCATTAGGGCGTTTCAAATTTAATTTTTTTTCAAAAGTTTGAGAAGGGTATGGAAAAAAAGTTGCGAAATAAAGTAAAATGAACGTGCATGATAAAAATTCGGAGTCTCTAACATTCCGATCATGCGAATTAAAAAAAAACATAGCGGGTAGGAAGGGTACAACGGGGCTAAAAAGGTGAGACCCTCACACATGTAGGGCCCTTACTTAATGTATATACCTAATTTCAGCTTCATAGCTCAATTTGGAGAGGAGTTATGCGAAGAACCAACTCAAAAAATAAGAAAAATGAAAAAACCCGATCAAAAACCCACTTTTTGGGAGGTTGTGAGAGAGAGCAATAAAGCTAAAAAGTCGGAACTTTCAAAATGTATAAAAACACCAAATTTCAACTTCATAGATCATTTTGGTGGGGAGATAGGGGAAGAACAGTAGGTTTTCAAGGTCAAGAAGCGAGAAAACCTCCATATCTCCATTCCTAATTGACTTAGGAGGTTGATCTTTGGATATGTAACACAACATCTGATTTTCTATCAATTGACTAAAAAAAAAGGTCAATTTTTGCTTTTTTGACCCCTTAGCACCCCCTCCCCCAAATTGGGGCATAACTGAATTTTGACCCAAGTTTATCCACATTCATATATATCTAATCCGCTGCCAAACTGAGCTGATTGACCGAATTGGAGCGATTTTGATTGGTATCGAGCGGAG
>FIZR01023530.1:0-40347 GCA_900060175.1 Ferrisia virgata | reverse complement strand
TAACTGGGAAATTTTGACCCTTAGTATCGGTTATTATTTTCGCTTCCAGATTATTTGGCTTTGGCGTAGTCAACGAAGGCGAGATGGATGGGAATTTGATATAGTCTAGTTTTCATTGACTATATGACTTGCAAATTCAGGGTAGAAATCACCCTTCTACGTCTGGTAGTTGAGGAGGTACATACATTTTTGCTCCTTTTTTAAATTTTTGAATTGAACTATATAATTTTTTTTTTCATGTTCTTTGTTACGTAGGAGAATTGAAACGGGTAGCATGAACAGTTATTAAAATCGTTGCTCATGTTTAAAATTTACTCGCATGTAACTGCTTCAGTTTCAAATATATGCCATTTTATGTTCATTACCATTTTTGAAATAGTTATTCAGCGATACAATTTCACCGTAATCGTTATGAACGTACGAACTTACAAAGGTGGGATAAAATAGAGAGGGGAGGAGGAAAGTTATTCGATGATGAAAGAATCGTATAGAGCGATAACTGATATTGTGGCGGAGTAATGTCTGCGATGCATGCAGAGTAGGTCTGTCGACTGTTAAAATAGATGATGATGGTGCATGGTTGGCCGATGGTCGATGAAACGTCTTTGAAGAGTAGAGAAGTGATATTAATAACGCATGAAAGTGAGACTGCGTTGCAGATAATGCTGCATGATGGCGCGGCGATGTACGAAGACGAAGACGAGGACGAAGTGAGGTGCATGGTCGTGACTGATAATACACAGGGAAGTAAAATGGAAAGTATATCGGAACATTAACTGCTTTATGTAAGGACCCGTTTCGCCGCGAGCTATTATACCTTCGACGTCGCACTCTTCCTTGTTTTTTTTTTCTTTCGCTATAAACAAGCTCTGCTACTTGTTAGTTAGTTGGTTGGTTGGTTGGTTGTTTATCATTACGCGCACGCGGAACCACATTCGCTTGGTTGCGAGGTGCGATGCGCGCAAGCGCGAATTCGCGTTTGTACGCAATGTCGAGCAGATTAACGCGGCGGCTATGCTACTAATTGTTGTACACGATTTGGGCTTGGGCGCCAGACAAGATGGGGCATGCGGCGAATTTGCACGTGTAATGCCGACAGGTAGGTTAGCTAGTGCTCATCAGGCGTGAAGATGTACCAAGTATACGAACATTATTATGATGACTTAACGAGAAAATACGTGTGTTGTACAACTTTTTACACGTTGGACGGAAGATAAAAGGAAATTAAAATTGGCAAGACAGCGTGGTGTGACGTTCTTTCATATGTTTTTGTTAATCTTTCAGTTTCAATTTTATTTTCTTTGAAATTTGGTGAATGAGACTGAGATGACTATGTGGAGGAATATGAAGTAGGAGTACGTTGACGAAGTGAACTAAAAAAATTGTCAACTTGAAAACACGCGTATTTCGATGCTTTGGAAATACGGCAACGTTGCATGTGCATTGAATATCAACTTGAACGAGATGAAAAGCGAAAGCATGTTATGCGCGTGAGATTTGTTAATCAGTAATTGATAAGGTTGTTTATAAAGCTCGAAATGCGCCAGAAATAAAATATGTCAAGATGCAATTGCAATATTGATAACACAATCGTCTTTTCTCCGAATGGTACAAAATTAGTTAATCTGTTGAATCTACTCTTCAAAATTTTTCATTTCATTTTAACCAAGATTTCATCCACTTACTGTGTATGCGCCAGAGATGGGCCCACTCTTTTCAAAAAAGAGGTAACTCATTTATAACTCAATTATTTAAGTGAAAAATTGGAGTCAACTCCCAGCCCTCACTTTTTAAAAGCTTTTGAGCTGACTTATTTCCAAAAGAGTTGATTTTTTTTTCAACTTTTCCTATGTAATTAATGCATAATGACGCATAGACAACGTATAATTGTGTTAAGATGGTACAATTTTTATTAATTATATTAATCTTAAGTGGTAAAAGTAAAATAGAAAATAATTTTCAGATTCTCACTATTGCAAGTTTTGTAAAATGAATCGAATTTCTTTGTTTGTACTCCAAAAAAAACAATACTTCCCCACAAAAAATTTACTAATCAAACTGAAATTTGAAAGTTGAAACAGTGAATATTGAGTATTGAGATGGGCTTCTGTTTAACATTCATCCGATTATGTAAACTCACCGACAGTGGTGCACTAAAGGAGGGGGAGGGGGGATCGGGAGAAACTACTAGAGCTATAGCCCAGGTTTTCACATTTATGCTGAATTTAATACCCGAATCGTTAAAAACCTATCACTTTCGTAAACAGACTTCATAATTCGAAACCCAAACTCGGAGAAATGCACTTGCTATGGTTTAAGAATACCATTTTTTCAAAGGTTTTCTCTCGCTGCGCCCAAAAATCCAAGTTTAGCCTCCCCTCTCACTTGGAAAATTTTCAGATGCACCTATACCCACTGATCATAATATTAATAATTTTTCAGGTAAAATTATTGCAAAAATTAGCCATTTTTTTCACTGCGGCTCGTTCCTCGGTGTAAGAAAATAACAGTCTCCTGTAACATGACTTTCAATCGACTAAATACATCACAATTATTGTACTTAAAAAAAAAAAATTCGAATTTGACGAGTAAACGTATTTCAACGATGTGATTCTAACTGTATAGGCTTTTGCTTCAATTACTACCGATGGTTAATTGGTTTTCAGCGTCGAGGTAATTACTCGTCGTCGTAATTCGCCAAAATAAATTAATAAAAATTTATCACCGTGAATTGCCAGCCATTCACTTATGACGTCAAACTCACGTACTGTTGAATTACCCTCTCGACTTATGTATACTCTTATGATTTTATAATGAATAAAAATTCCATAAATACACCGTATTACGTTGATCCGTACAACGAAATACGTTATGTTTCTTTTGGTGAAAATCATGCTCGAAATTGTTCCGTTATGTCGTATTCGGTACGTAGAATTTTACACAAAAATACCGCAGAATTTTTCTTGCGCGTCGATAGATACAAACCGGTTTAGAGTGCGCTGCTATGAGGAAGAAGTTGGCATTGTTGTAATTTCTGTAAAACTTTTGATGATACCGTATTGTGTATTTGTTCCTGCTTTCTCTGTACTTCTACTTACATATTATATGCTTTCTTTCATTCGTCGTATGTAATTTTTTTTTTTTTTCACTATTCGTTGTTGTAATGCTTATATTTTGTAATACATGGTTTTTTTTTTTTTTGTTTTAGGTAAGTTTGAATTTTTTGCGGTCGTCGTTTTTATTTGGAAGATTTTTGTGTGAACGGAGTCAGGTAAAAGTAAAATCTAATGATTATTAGCGCCTGATAATGCATCAACGGTGTAGGAGGAAGAGAAGGACGGGTAGTAAAACAAGTATTTTTCAATTTTTTTTTTAAAGGATTATACGTAGTGCATTATCCTATACAAAGAAATATTTTCCAATTTATGCACACTAAACACGGTCTCTCCTGGTAACTTCATTTCAAATCAAGGTATCGCAAAAAAGTCAAATCAAAAAATGTAGCTGATTAAATTTCTATTAAAAAATATCGTATCACATTTTCCTCACAAATTGATAAGAATGCTGTAAAATGAGCTTGAAAAATTCGTATTTTGAGTTCATCAGCCCCAAACGGTACATTTTTTTCTATATCTTGATTTCGGACGAAGTAATTGAGAAAAAACTTGCTTAGGGAGCATAAATATAGATTCTGGGTCATATTTGATCCGATTTTGGATATGTTATTCGGGGGAGTGATGTACGAAAATTATGTGAAAAAAAATTGGCCATATATTGGTTTGTTATTTAGTACTAATTTGATTGGACCAAGTAAGAATTTTATTCGTTTGTTCAAAATCGATCAATCAATGATCCGTGAAAAATTTAATCATACGTGGCGATTGTTTTGAAGATAATATTAGTTTAGAAGCAAAATTTTTTCAAATTTGTTCATTCCATCGTAAATACCTTTTACCATGAAGCATCCAACCATAACCGGTTGTTCAGTCGACGAAGCGAAAATGTTGGAATATGGTATAGAAAATTTTCTCGAATTCGTGTGGTAAAATTTGCGATGAAACATGGTTGAATTTCTCTTTATTTCCATTCGTATTATTTTCGAGCAGATGTTTCTGAAAACGTTTTAATTTGGCAACAAATTACCGCAATGGAGACAGTGACGCGACTTTAATAATTAGAAGAACTAGAGGGTGACATAGTATTTTTTTTGTTCATTCGAAACACCAGTAAAATAAGTAATAAAAATTAAAAGAGTAAATTTCTGATTTGCGAATCGCGTACGAGTACGTACCGTATTAAAAAATGGTCCGTGTAGCCAACAAGGATGGTATCAGTGTTTGCAGTTTTCTTTGCTTCAAGGTCGTGTGGAATTTTTTTCCGGTCGTGTGTACTGTATGCATATAAGTATAAATGGTCGGTGGCTTTGACCTTCGTTTTTTTCAGCTTGTTTTGAAACGGAAACTGGTTATTTTTGGATTACATACAGTCACTATATTTCTCTGGTTGTATACTTACACATGCATACATGTAGGAGGATAGAAGCATGGAAGAGGCGGGGAGATATGTACATATGTTATGGTAGATACGTATCATTATAAGGATCCCAGTGGAAACTGAAATTATTATATTAATTTATCACTTTAGTTCTTGAACTTCCATAATAATGGGTAATACAAATGCTGACGAAGTAGGTCTTTGGGAGCGATAATTTTTAGCCTGATTTTCGATGTCGCATTGTCAATGAAAACCACTTCATTACGGACTACCAACCTACGATGGATGGAGTGAGAGTGTCAAAAAAATCCGTTTTGGCTTTCTAAAAGGCCAATGAGACCATTTCTAGCCATGTTTGGTAGTTATCCTTTTTAGCTTGATTTTCAATGTTATACTGTCAGTAAAAACCAGGCTATTATGGTGTATCGACACCTACCAACAAAATCCGTTTTGGAGCCTTAGAAAAGCAGTACTACCATTTTTGGCCATGTTGGGTATTTATTTTTACTTTTTTTCCGAACATAAAAAATTATTTGCTCAGCTCGATACTGACCAAAATCGATCAAATTTGAGGAATAAGCTCCGATTGGCAGGACATCTGATACCGTAGAGTGAGGATGACCTCAGATCAAAATTCAGTTGTAGCCAAATTTGGTAGACGGAGTGCAGAGGGGCTAAAATTGCAATAATTGTTCCTTTTTAAACCAATCGATAGACTATCTAAAGTTGTATAACATGTCAAAAAATCTGCCTCCTAAGTCTATTAGGAGGAAAGGTATGGGGGTTTCCTCCTATTTAGCCTTGATGTTCCTCCCTTATCTCTCCTCCAAATTAAGCTAGGAAGTTGAAATTTGGTATGTAGACGTTGTATGGTTCGTAGGTGTGCCTTTTCGAGGCTTCGACTTTTCAGGTTCATTGTGCCTCCTTACTCTACCCATAAATGTGTTTTTTTTGGTCAGATTTTCTTACGGTTATCAATTTTTTCTCGATTCTAAAAGTCACCTATTTTGCTTGGTATCGACCGAAATCAATTAAATTTAGGCAGTAGATTCAGATTGACGGTGGATTGATATTTTTGAATGGGGATGACCCTGGATCTGGGGTGGGGTGGGGGGGGGGGTGCTGAAAGGCTAAAACATTAAAAATCGTTCGTTTTTGCACCAATCGACATAAAATCAAATGTTGCATCGCATATCCAAAAATCAGCCTCGTACGTCGATTAGGTGGAGAGAAACGAGGGGTTTCCCCACTTTTTGACCTTGAAAAACGGCTGTTCCGCGCAAATCTACCTTACAAATTTAATTACAGGACTGAAATTTGGCATGTGTATTTAGTAGGGGCCTTAGATGTGCGTTGTGGGGGTTATGACCTTTCATATTCATTGCATCCTCTCAACGCCTCGAAAAAGTGAGATTTTTTGGAAGTATTTTCTATTTTTTTTTAAGTTTGTTCTACTCTAAATTGAGCTAGCGAGTTTAAATTTGGTATGTAGATTTAGTGAAAGTTGTAGATGTGTCTTATGAGAGGGAAGGGGATGGGTTCAGCTATTCACACCAATATCTGCCTGTACCCTTACCACTAATCAAGAAAAATCATCGCAGAGTGCTCATTATTTTTTTTTTTTCGCTAATAGACGATTCGCGTACCTCCTTTACTTTACAAAAATCAAGTTCAGAAAGCAAAGCATTGCAATTTTTTTTATTGCAACGTTTTAGAAGCGTAGGTACTGATTGATCAACCGTGTAAGCATAGGGCTGAATTTAAGCTATCGAATAGAATAATCAGCGTTCATACGAGCGACGCGACGTAATCGAACAGAAATATGCTTTTAGAATTCGATTTTCAAACGTACAATATTCTATTCAATATACGGTACGATCTGCATTGCGTACCTCAGTGAATAACGTACCTAGACGTACTACCTACGTACGTGGTTTAGATACCACTGGTCACGAAATAACGTGAATAATGTATACAACAGCTTAGTATATGAAAGTGAAAACTTATAAACGCGTTGTCGCATCTCAATATTCTATTTACAAACGAAACCAGTTGACAAATGGATTGGTTGCCTGTCGTAGTACAAATCGTTTTATAAAACAGTGTGGTTTACATAACGACGAAACCAGAAATTTAAATGCTGAAATCAGTGGTCTGAAAATAATGCTCGATCGACGACGGCGACCGACGCTGTACGTACAAATAATGATGCGATGATACGGCGTCGACGAATGAAAATAAAGAAGACGTGCGAATAAAAAAGAACTTTCGAATTGTTACACGGCGAAACGACCAAGACGAACGAAAATGCGAATAATAAACATTACGCTGCAAAGTTGGAACAGTCACGGCCATTGACCAGCGTTTAATTTTGCATATGGCGTCATCCGAAGTCGAACAGTACTTGTAGTCCATCTTGAGTCAGCGACAATACAAAACTCGATGAATGTGTTGTTTCACTTTGCTCAAAAGAGAGAGGTAGTGCGATTTAAATCCGCGACAAGTATCTTAAATTGACATTTTATAATACCTACGTACGAGATTGTCTTTGTACCTTTCGACCGCCCCCCCCTCCGCCCCAATCGTTGATATCGTCTACGATTATACGAGTATATACATGTACTTTTACTACGTACTCGATGCACTCACTCACTGTTCAGCAAATACTCGTTGTATTTGTTGACATGACTTGTGTAAATCGTAAATACGTACACGAAAGACACTGACTCGATGGATTTTGTGTTGTATTGTACGAAAGATGAATTTTACGAAACCCTGCATTTCACGCGGCTAATTTGTCTTTTTATTTCAACAAATGAGCAAGGACGTATGGAATACGTCGCGTCGGTCGCGCTTACACCGAGTAAATAATTCTTGAACGATCATTACCGTAATGTAGGTCCGCTTTTTAAACACATCATTGTCATATTGTCACATGTACTCTCGTTTAACTCGTAATCAAGATACATTAATTGTAGTAGATACGCGTTTAATACAATACCGCAGAAAACACAATACGTATAAGAGAGTTGAGTCGAGTATAATAATAGTAAAAAAAAAAAAAAAAACCAAGAAAAAATGGTGTGATTATACGGAGTGATTATTTACACGATATACTCACTACGTTTCGTTTATTTTTACTTACTTTCGTACGTTACATGCATTTCGAGTAATGAGTAAATTTACACCTTAAATAAGTTGCTACGTGATACTATTAAACGGAAGTGTTAATTTTGGCCTTACTTTTTTTAACTCCGGCTAAGCCTCGAGTTGTGTGTTTCTCAATGAGATTATTACTAGGCTAATTGTAACCGATGGCGGTAACGAGGTTTTTGACGCTTTACCGAGCGAGTACGATAATTGTAATGCACTATACTGTACTGGGTTTCTTAAATTATGTAATAATAATATGTACGATTCGACGTGAGGTGCGGAGTTTCCCATCCATATAGAATGCTGAGTTATTTGTGGTGCGGTATATGATGGTGTATTATCACTATATTGTGTGATTTTCGAATAAATTGCGTAAAATGATAATTATTAACACGACGGAAATTGAATATGCGAAACAGTTTGCGGAAAATCATGATGACCGAAAAGAACGAATTTGGCGCCTTTACTCGTGCTAGGTAGGTATTTACAGTAGGTATTCTTGAACCTTGAACTTGAATAATAGTATACCAACAGCTGTCGGAGGGGGGGGCGGAGAATTGCTGATTTTTTTTTTGAAATCGAAAGAATACGTAGCCAGAACGAAACGAAGCCAAATATTTTGCAGATATGGAAGGGAGGAAGAGGGTCTGATCAGAGAACGAATATTTTGAGGTATATTTTCATAAGCTCTAAAGGCTGCATTTTAATGTTTTTTCGCGAGTAAAAATGGACTTTCATCTGGCTTATATATTACTTTAGGAAGGGGGAAGGGGGGATGATGGGTTGTTCTGTTTCTTTGCGTTTACAGCACTTGTGTTTTTCATTTTCACCTGCAGTTTTATGTTCGATGTAGCCTGGGTGAATCTTTTCAAGTCGAGACATTGCTACAATGTGTTAATCCACATATACGGGTATGATGAATTCCTAAACTACATGATATTATATTCGAGTATATTTTACATATGGAAAGTTGGAATTCCCGATAGAAAGTCTTTTATGACCTCTTGCATCTTACGTAATACTATCGTATTTTTTAATTTTTTTTTTTTTTTTTTTTTTTTTTTTTTTTTTTTTGTGAATGGTAAATAGATTTTTTGGCAGTTTATCAGTTATTAGTTATCACTAATTTCAGATATGATTATCGAGCAATTATCTAATTAATTGTTGAACTTTCTGTTACAATAGTGGTATTGTTGTAATCATTGACGTTAAATTATCGGAATATTATTCGTTAAGATGACGAAGAAAAGTATATCATTACCGAAATTTTTCAAAGTGTTTATATCTTAGCTTTTTCTCTTTTTATTTGATTTTCAATGTAGGCAAACGCCTATTTACCTAATTATTTCTTCACGTAATTTTCATTTATTATTTATTCATTCGTTGGGTTTCATTTTACCGAAGATTTTCTGAACTGTCAACTCCTCGAATCAAAATCGAAAATTTTTTAGATACATTAGAAAATGGCTGTGAGTTATTTATTTTTAGTGTAATCTCGCTGATGATTTTATTTTCCATTGTGAATCATTACAGAGGGTTCTAAACTCTGAGGTTATAGAAAAAAAAAGGGGGATTCCTGGATGGGAATAAGCGAAATGCCCTTGATTTTAGATTTGCAAAATTTTCACAAAACATTATTGAATTTCTCGAGGAAAAATTTTAGGCTAAAGAATTTTTCACCCCCCCCCCCTCTTTCCGCAAAACAACGATAGAACTTTTTCTTTGTAAAAAAAAAAGTGTGCTCGCGCGTATTTGAAGAGAAATTACGATTTGAATCTAAATAATTAATGTCCTACATTCATTTTAGATGGTTATCTCTCAAAAATATTTTCGTCGTAATTTTTCAGAAAATCGTGGAATAACTTCAAAATGTGACATTTAAAAAATCCTTGAAAAAAACGGCAATGATGAAAACTTGCTATCAATGATTATTTTGGGTTTAAATATGTTTAATAATTCCATTTTCATAAAAAATTTTCAAACATTTTTTTTTTTTTTTTTGAAAATTTTTGAACTTTTAAGTCAGTTTTAGGAATTGAACAAATTTAGTTGGAAAACTGAAATTTTTACCGTATTATTTTAGGGTCATTTCGCAACTAATTTTCAAAAAGAAAACGAAATTCGACCCACCTCCTGTTTTTCTAGGTATGAAGAATTGAGCCCGCGTGTCTACGAACGTGGGCCGCTGACTCTCGTGACGCGATAGAAACATCACGCGGAACATCACGTTGGCATATAACGTTCCCTTTTAAAACTCATTTCAAAGTGTTGTAAAAAATTTTCGGGGGAAAAAAAGTATAATAACCTTTTTTATTGTGGAAATTTGACCAACTACATTTTTTGATCCAACTTTCTTCTGTACCGTGTTTGGGAACAAGGTTAGGCAAAGTTATTGGTGAAAACCCTGTTTTTGGGGCCCAAATACAGAGGTATGGCTGGAGAAGCATGAGCCTGATTTTGTCAAATTTTGGATACGTTGTTTAGGGAGTGGTGATCTGTATAATTCTGCAAAAAAAAAATTTATCTTTAAATTTTTCCATTATTTTATCATTTTTTGCACTAATTTGACTGAACTATCATCAATTATAGAAGAAACTATGCAATGCCTTTTTTTATTGAATATCTAATCAGCTACATTTTTTAATTTAACTTTTTTTCTTCATCTCATTTACGAACAACATTATTGGTAGAAAACGTGTATAGGGAGCATGAATGTGGATATTGGTGGAGAAGATCCAAGGCGATGTTTACACGGTGGGGTGCTACAATCCAGCGAAAAAAAATTTAGTCGTACATTTTTCTGTTAATTAGTCATTTTTTATGGTGATTTGACTGGACGAAATAATGTACAATCATTCTCCTTCCCTTTTTATCAAGTTATGCTGATTTGGAATTGTTAGCGAGCCAAAAATTTTTAAATTTCGTAGCAAAAATGGGTTTTATCTAACGAGTGGCTGTTAAAATATGTAAAATTTTCGCTTTAATTTAAATTCGCGTTGCTTATTTTAATATATTATTATTTTTTTTTAATTCCATAAAATTTGTTATGCTCCCTGTTTTACTAATTAATATTATGCGGATATTATTTGCTGATTTCCTGTTTACTTAAAGGTGAAATAAATCATTTTTAAATGTTTGCGAATACGAGTAGCCAAGTATATACAACAGACTAAGAATATGTTGTAATTTGGATGGTTATAATGAATTTTACGACGGCAAAAATGCCATAAATTTTTCATACAAATGTACTTTAAGTTAGGTCTATTACACGTCGGCGTCGTATGCGGTGTAAAAAAAATAATAACAAAAACAAACAAAAAAAAAAAAAAAATGGTAACATTAACCTCGAAAATTTTTTATTCTTATTACCGGTTTGCGCGCGTTGTCAAACGAATTTGTTAGTTTTTTTTAATCGATTTTTTTTTTTTTTTTCGTTTCAAAGATAAGTGTGTATGTACTCGTATTTACAATTACGACGATTAATTTTTATCGCGTGATAATAAGTAAGATGAGAAAACTTGTAAACGTTGCGAAATAATTTTACGCCAAGTTCACGTCGTTTCGATGATGGAGTAATGAACGCGATGCGACGCGACGTTGCCACATCGTTAATCGCGAATTATTCATTAGGTTGAGTTAGACTCGATTTTGATAATGTAATGTGTAACTAAGTGCTCATTTTTTTTAGTATATTTGTTACGTTCAACGTATATGTAGGTAGATTAGGTAGGTAAGGTCTCTACTAGTACTACAGGTAGAACCCGAAGTACGTAATACGAATACACTTACACATAAGAATATTTATCATCTTATTTACGTTGAAACAAAAGACGGACAAAAAAAAAATATATATTACGACGTAATTTTCGCGTAGGTAATTCTTATGCGCGGGTATTTTTTCGGTTTTGTAGCGTGTTCTTTGCAAACGCGACGCGAGTTATGGTAATTGAAATGGAAAAATATGAGAATTATGTATGATGGAATTATCGAAACCGGTTTCGTTTTCGTTGACCTACATTAATCAGTTTGTTGTGAATTTACCCTGATTCGTTTGTTTGTGTGTATGCAGCATGGCGGATTTATGCGACGAGTACTGTATTAAGTATTCATGTTATTGCGAGTATTTATGTGTGTATGTGTGTGTAGTGCTATTAAAGTATATACGATGTGATACGCGAGCGTACTGAGAGGAAATGAAAATTAATTATGTATACTTTTTTGTATGCGATATATTTTGTAATTGGCTGTTACTTGGTTGACAAATTGGACGCTGCGATATGAGATATATTTATGCGTATAAATGTGACGACAACGACGACCACGACCAGACACAAAAACCATCATGAAATATCTATAACGTGTATTGTGATTGATGGATAATATTTCACGTTTATTATATGCATTTTTCATTCATTTCGTAGCAGATCGCAGATGCCCGCATAACAAAGCACTTTCGAATTATGTATGTGGTGGTCTAAGAAAAAAAAAAAATACAAGTATATAAGATAATTTCAATGTCATAATACATACGCGGACGTTTATTCTTTCCTATGGTAATACTTACTTGTGCATAGATTAGCTGTAACATGTTGCGTAATGAGCTGGAAAAGTGTATCGAGCAAGGATGACGTGTGTGATGGATTTTTTGACGGGCGAAATATGTAAATTACACTTTATCTGAGGTCGAACACGTTTTTCACGGTTATAATACGTAGACGTATTTTTTACGATATATTTCATATTTTTTACTCTTCCTTTTCTTTGATCATTCTATTTCCTGCTGAAAATTTTCTCAACCTTTTGTACACATTGTAACTACTGTTATATCAAACTTTCTCGATATGGCGATTTTTTTCCTTCTTTATTCATTATAAATTATTCAGTATTCAAGATAAAAATTGAATTTGAACTATGACCCGTGCACAATTAAAATTGTTTTTTTTTTGTAATTCATTTTGAAGTGCGATTATGCTACGGTCGTAATTATTTGAATCACGTTTATTATCATTTCAGCTTTTAATTGTGATTCATTCCTGTTAATTCCTTCAAAAAAGGTTGTCTACGTTGAGAAAGATACTTACGCATAGGCGCATATTGTTTGATAGTTCGAAGACGTTCCATGGGTCCAGGAGTGGATTGGCCAATAAGGCAGACCGGACAAGTGGCAAATGCCCGGTGCACCGCTATCATTTAGCGCCTCTCAGCGCCGCAAATGATCCAAAATATTTAAAATTTGTTCTTTGATAATTTACTCTCAAAATGTTCACCCTCACTTCACTTGGGTTATACATAATTTAATTTCAAAAAAAAATTCAGCAAGCTCTCCCCTCCCCCCTCGTCATGAAACGCCAAAAATTATTTGCCTAATTTTGCCATTACGTTTCGAGTTTGCCCGGTAAAATTTCAAGAGTCAATCCGCCGTTGCTGTTGGGTCAGTGTTAAAATTCAACCGAAAGTGTAAAATTGGAAACTTTTTCTTACAAATTGTGTGCGAATCTCAATGTCTTATCAACTTGCATAACTGGTTACGAATACGGAATTTTAGTCCCTTGATACTTTGATAGAATTTTTATGGGATATTTTCAAAGTATAGTCAGATACTTTTATGAGTATAAAAATTCAATTTTCTCCATTTCTTTCGAAAACTGCGTGTTCTAGAAAAAATTTACATGGAAGGGAAATGCTACAGAAGGAAATTTATGATTGATAACGAGTCTTCAAATTTTTTTAAATGTCAACAGTTCCCCATATAATCGAGATTTTCGTATTTGAAGTTGATGAGGGTTGTTTAAATCACTTTTTTTACCAACATAAAATCACAAAAATCTCGATTATATCGCTGTTTCGTAACCTTGAAAAAAATTCCAGTACACATATCGATTGGAAATTTTATTCTACACAATTTTTTTTCTATGTACATTTTTCCTTGAATGCACCATTTTCGAATAAAGTGAAGAAATGTGATTCTTGACGTTTTAGTACAGTAGCAGAATACACACTAAATACGGGTTCGGTCAATCGGAGTGTTGAAAGCGATCTGTTGACTGATTCTTAATCTAGATGGAAAAAGAAAATAATTTATTCGGGCTGTCATTATTTGCCCCCCCCCCCCGGGAACCTCTTCCCCTAAGAACTGTTTTCGCATATTCCCTACGTCGGTTCTAATCATCGTATTTCAATTTTTTTAACCTAAATCCCAGCTCAAAGAGTGCTAAGCATTTTTTGTGGTTTTAAAAATTTGGGAGAAAGACCCTACGAAGCATCAATTTTCTGCAAAAGGTCAAAAAAAATATTCAATTTTCGGATTTTTGAAATTTAAAGAAAAAATTACGGTGATTGTAGAAACATATTGTTTGAAAGATGTACAAAGTAACAAGATGGATTGATTTAGGAAGGGTTTCATTTTCCTGAACCATCCTTCCAGCCCCTACTTTTCAAAATTTCATTTATGTAAGTAATGTCAGTGAAACCTATCGTTTAAAAAATGGTCAAAGTAATCCAATAAATTTATTTAGGCGGGGTATAATTTTTCAAAGCCACCTTTCTGCTCTATGCGTGCCCACACCTCTCCCCCTCCTCCTGTTTCCAGAATTTATTTCGAATTCGATTCCGTTCATCTTATTTGTTTTTTCATTTTTTCTGGATGTAATAATGACGAACAATTTTGAAAATTTTTAATAATAATAATTTCAAAGACGTACCCTGCTGTTGTAAATAATCTAAAACACTCCTTCCCTTTCCCCGCCTTATATTTTTCGTCAAATAATCAAAAAAACGAAAATTGAATATTTTTTGACCTGTTTTGGAAAACTGATACTCTGCAGGATGTTTTTTCATAATTTTTATAATGACAAAAAATGTCCAGCGCTTTTTGGGCTACACAAATTGAAATACGATGATTGGAACTGACGTAGCGAGTATGTGAAGAAAGAAATACTGTACCGGGGGGGGGGAGTGAGCCTAAAAATGGCACCCCAGATACATTTTTTTCTTTTTCCCTATACATTTAGGATCAGTTATCAGATCGCTTTTAACGCTCCAATCGAACGGAATACAGCGACATTAACGAACCTTTGCTTGAAAAATGAACTATGCAGCGAGACTTAGCATTTGAACCAGCCAGCATCTTTTGGGTTGGTCCGAGGGCGGGCGTAGGGAACTGGCGACACTTCAAAATGAAATGGCTTTTCGACATTCGTGGTCTAGAAACAGCGTGTTTTCTCCCTGGGAAATGATCGTGCTTTAAGAAGACACGGAATTTTTCTTAAAGGTTCTAAGGAGCCAACCCGTTGTCTGAGGGAATTTCAAATTTCAAACTCAAATTATCTCCATAACGTATATATTTCCGAAACCTTGTATGCCACATACAGCGCTTTTTCATTTAAGGCGGCCCAATTAGATGAGAAATACTTCGAAGGCTACGTTTCAACCGTTAACTATTGTACATATTCGAGCGTCATTTTTTCATGTACAATCATTCATTAGTTATCGGAAATATCTTCGTATGTGGTTTAAGAGATGTTAACACTAGTCGCCGGTACTCGATGCGTAGCGTGGTATGGATGGACTGGAACCCACCCTCTTATTCTAATCTATTCAGAAAGTCTAGTCTTCAATCCTTAACTTTTTTGTAGTACAAGGAGTTTTGACATTATTGCAAGTCTACACACTTGACAATAATGATGTTGTGCTTTTGATGATAATTCTTATCTCGGGGATTCCGACGTCCTGCTGTTGGTCTCTTGTTATATAGTACCTACAATACATGGTTTCATGTGAACAGGTGTGGGTCCCAAGTAATTCTTGGGGGTATGTATTCGATGCAAATACGTAGAATCAGTTCAACTCGTCCAATTAATACTTGCTTACTATAACGATACCTGTAGCCGAGTAAAAAAAAAAAAAGATTCATCACTGTCCTATTTGTTCGGTTTACATAGGCTTGGACAGCATTTTACGCTTGTTTAAATAATTGTAAGTGTGACAAAGAGTGAAGCAATGTGAGATGGTTGAAATTTAGCCGGACCGGAGAAAACATTGATTTTAGGTCTTTTTTTTTTCTCCACGGCTGCATTGGTCGGCTAATTTTCCAGATTGGTGGAGTAGTAGGTTTAATTTTGACGTAATAACGTAAATTATAAATAACGTGAGTAGCACGAAGTATTTGAAATACAGTACCCGAGAGTAAGACGTATATTAAAGAAGGCTCGTCGAAGCACGTGCGCGCGCCTGCGCCTGCGCTTGCGCTTTGCATATCACCTAACTCAGCAGCGTCGCAACGTTTATTTACATTTTATTTTTATTTTTTAATTATATCGATGATTTAGCGGTTCTCATTTTTAATTGACCTTTGCCTGGTTTAATGAAGAGATAGATGCTGGCTGGTTTCTTTTTAGTAGGTTTATAAGATGATGCAAAAAAAGCTGCTTCTTTGATAGGTACTATTTTTTTTCTCTTTCTCTTTCTTTTTCTATTTTTAATATCTTATCGATAAATTGTACTGCATTGGGTATCACATCAATTTAGGTAGGTATAGGTAATCTAGGTATAATTATAATGTCCATGTAGATATATTGTGTATAGGGATTAGTTGAGAGAAAAATGATTGTTTGGCGCTAGTTTCGTAATTTTAGGCGACTATCTAAATCAATTATTCTAATTTGATTCGAACGAGTTCACGTTTGTTGGTATATTTTGTAATAACCGGGTTGGCTTTCCGAAACAAAGTATATAATGTGCGTAAAGCTGCCGGCAGTTGCGTGTATTTATAGAAATTTTAACGCCATCGTGTAAAGTGCGTGGATATTTATTAGCCCGAGAACTTCGGCGGAGACCTTTAAGCCAGCGATAGAAGAGGAAAAGATTATTTAAAATTCGTAAACGTTTTTTTTTTTTTATTACCTATTATTTTTATTCATGATCTGGGTTGGTTCTAGATGACTTCGTGAGTATTATGGAGAAAAGTCGCAGGTATCTTTTTTTTTTGTCCCATTGCAGTAGGTATACTTTGTTGGTTATTTTTTTTTTTTCAAATCTGTTATTCTTCGAATGATTATGCTACCAATTAGGGCATGTAAACTAATAACCTTAAGTGAATGGTTACCGCATCGATGATAATGGCGTATCGAACGAAAAGTGAAGATGTAGTGGATGAGGTTGAGGAGTTGAGGGTCGGCCAGGAATTACTGCAATGTCACGATGGGCGATACGTCGACGACACGGACATCATATATTCTGAAAACTTGAGTAACGAGCAATGTTGCCGAATTCGAATGAAATTGAGTAATATGCAATCGATTGCCACGAGATTGCTAATTTGTAGGCATACTGTGTAGATGACTTTCACGTGTATAAAGCGAGAATCAATTATACGTAGGCGGGTTTGTTGTGCATGTCGGTTATCAGGATTATATTATTATTATTATTATTATACGTATATATGGGTTTTATAATCGAGAAATCTTTTCTGGATTGTTTGGGTTCGTCTGTTCAAGGTTACGTCCACTTTCAATATTTATGTAGGAAACGAATAGGAACGTGATGTTGGAAAAAGCTTTCATTATGTTGGCAATATTTTTGTAAACCAACTGCATACATATTTCTGATTTCGTGTCACGCGTAATTTGGACATTTACGAACGATCATCTGCCATAATATGTGAATTTTTTTTTAATCGACGCGGTGATAGTTTACACACTAAAGCTATGTGATGGTTTTGGGTTTTGTGAGAATTGCGAATTAAACGCATTCGCCGAAGTTATACATCTACGAGTATGAAGGTGAATATGTTTCAGTTTATTCAACTTTCACGATGAGTTTAGGCACTTATTTGATGACGGAAGATTTTTTTCGTAGAATTTGAAGTACTGTACATCGCATTATTATGCCCTTGAATGTATGTACCTACCGTATCAAAATTTACTGAATATCAATGGCTACTAAACAGGTTTTTCCAGTAGTTGTATATTTTTAATTGAAATACATACAAGAAAAGAAAATGAATTAGAAATTATAGCTTATCGGATTCCTCATAAAAAAAACGTTATCAAGAGTTTTTGCTTAGATCTTACCAAAATATAGTTTATATCAAGCCTAATATTTATTTTTTGATAAATTTATTATTTCGAAAATCGGTTCTGTACGAGTTGTGGATAATCATTGATTAGACCAAATAATTGCAAATTCTAATCATCGGATAGAGGTTTTTTTTTCACAAGATATCACAATTAGGATGAACACAAAGTTTCGTGATATGTACTGTTTTACGAGTATCTCATTATGGCATGATTGAATTACTGCAAAAAAAAGGACTTACCCCTATTCTTGAAAATGTATCTACGTATCTTCCTCCCTGTTGGTTCTACAAAAAAAAATGTCCTTGTAAAATTTTGTTCTCGAAGGATTTTGTACATTTATGGTTATTACAAAAATTGCATTTAGAACAACCTTTGCGTTCTAAATCTCGAAAAATGTATTCGTCGAAATGCTCAAAATCAGGTTTTTTTTTCGTTTATTATAAAAAATATCAAATACAGCATAAAACTAAGTTATCGCGAAAAATATTTAGAATAAAACTTTACATTTAACATGTTGCCTACAATACCCCCACCCCTCATCCTCAACCGACAACCATATCACCAAATATTATCTCGCTATAAGCGTCATCGATTTACCTCTGAGAACAGGAAAAATGTTTTAGAGTAATATGTCATGACTTTCAATGGCCTTCATTCGGAGGTATTACGATAATTTAAACATAATTAGGGATGAGACAGGTCATCTCGAGTATTATATTGATGAATTTTCGAATTTTAAAAATGAATTTTACTTGTAAATTATTGCTTAAAATAGTGTATTCTCTGAGATTAAACCCCAAACTGAGGTATTCGTTGAGGATGAATTTGACTCCATTATTGTGTTCAGGAAGGTAAATTTATCTGAATACCACATCGTTATAACCCCCTCCCGCTTAGGTTGACCCTGAAACGGTGGAATCACAACTTTGAGAACCCCTGAAACGAGTAACTCGTATTGTATTCAAATATTTTTAGGATACCGAATATTTCGGGCATTATTTCACTCAAATAGGAGCGTATTTTGTATCGTCCTTCGGTTCTACCCATAACGAATAAAAAACCGCAAAGTCTAAAAAATATAGCGAGATATTCTCTCATATATGAGTAGTTTTTGTTCGTGCTTTTAGAAATTATATTGTCTGTTCGCGCTAATAGTGGCGCTTGAAAATGATGTTGAAACTGCGTCTTTTATTCTTATTTTTTCAGTCTACCTACCATTCAAGATAAAGAAAGAAAGACTGAAGTAAAATACATTTAGACAGTTTGGAATATTATTTGATTTATTCGCATTCTTTTGTTCGCAAATTGAAAATACGTTTTAGTTGAATTTTGACTTTTTGCTAGAAATTGGTCCAGGTTCTATGACCAATAAGGTGTCACCTTCTTTTCTGTACCATATATTTTTTACGAGAATAATCGAGAAAGTATGACTGCTGGTTGATATTGAACGGAGTAAAAACCAAGTGATGTTGCCTGTTGGATGATGGCGGATTGGCTTATTGTATTCGTTCATTTACCCTACTTTTTCAGGTATCTATTAGGGACGTTTTGCCGTATCGATATCGGTAGTTCCTGAGAAAAAGTCAACAAAGGTTAACAAACTGGCCAATACACCACTGAATCATACTCGAGTCGCGACATATAGTCGCAAAAAATGAACAACAAAAGATATGCCATTCTTTCGACCGAGACCGAGAAATGCTGTGAATAGGCTGTTTCGGAGAATAGCGCCCGCCTAACGAATCCGGATGTGTTGAGAGTACAAATGGCCTTTTTTTTATGCCCCTTATAAGAAAATGAGTGTCTGCTGGCGAAAAAAAAAAGTGAAAAAAAAAGACATTTTGAAAATGAAAGGTAATGGCTCCATAGTGCGTAGTAGACTCATAGTGTTTATCTATACAGACACCGCCGGTAGTTTTTATTCTTTTTAACGCGCTAAAAGTCGTAGAAAAAAAAACCATGTAGTGGGTAGGTTTTTTTTTGGCGAAATTCTCATACAATACGTAGAATGAAACTAAATAGATAAATGATTCAAAGGCATATTTGAGTTAAATGTTTATAACTTGTTGACAACCTGTGTTTAGTATGAAATTATTTATTTCAAATGCTCGTTAATTCTTTACCTGTTTAGGTTAAATATTTTTTTACTAAGAAAAGCTAAACAAGACTGTCTGTGTTAAGTACGTACACTTCACGTTGATTCTTTCAAACCTTCTTTTGCTTGCAAAATTGTAGTATGTAAAAATGATTGGAAGGTGTAGGACTAAATGAGAAGTAATGTAATTTGATAGACAACTGTGAATATCTGTGATTGAGATATACTGTACATGATTTTTAGTGTAACATTTTGGCAATGATTATTAACTATCTTTTACATTTTTCTTTTTCGTCCAAATAATGCCTAAAATTTGCATTGATGAATGAAAATGCTCGTAATCTCATTATGTGACTCGGATGGGTGTAGAAATATACAACCGAGAAAACGTGAAACCGATTACCGTACGATGATAATTCATATGTACTTCATATAGTAATGATACACTCGATAGTTATTCGAATATTTCTAAAAGATACACCAAACAAACACTTCGATTTCTATTTTTAATATGTTCCCTTTCGTTCACAAAATGACGTTAATACGATTATCACGATTAACGAACTCGATAGCGATAACATTGCAACGTCGATTAGGTACATTAGAATACGTTTCTTTCAGTTTGATAAACGTGGTTGCAAAACTTCGAAAGATATTCTGACGTCAAATCTCGTCGAGCATGAGCTATCGTGAATGAGATTAAAATATCGTCGAAATTACGCCGAACGGAGACGAGGTTACCGAATGGACACGATAACCAAATGAATTTCTAACGATATAAAGTGCTCGTCTAGATTTTCACATATTTGCACGTAATTTTGCCGGTATCAAACGTGTATTTATCGCGTGTACAGACACTGAAACACCTAGATGGAAATATCCTGCTCCAGGGGTGAAGAGATTACGCTTTAGAGTTCCGCTTGATTTTCCCTGTAGAGGCGCTCTTCACTAATTCTGGTTCGACAGTCATTGGTCAGAAGTTATTCTTTCTTGAGATAGAAATTTGATAGAATCTACGTCATATCTACATCTGAGACCTTGACCAATCAGCATTGGGAACAAGTGGAACAGGAATTAGTGAACAGCGCTCTTAATGGAGAAGTCTTGAGTAACTCAGGACAAAAAATTTCTGCGATCTCCTTACCACTGTCCCCGCTGATTTCCATCTGGGTGTTTCAGTGTCTGTTCTACGTCACTCCCAAAATATTTCACATGAGTCTTCTCCTCCATATTAGTGGTCTAACCATACTTGAATTTGGTGTGTATTAGCCAGGAGGAGAAGGGGGGGGGGTCGCTGCGAAATGTTCTTGAAAACAAAAATATGTATATTTCGACCGATGTGAGAGAGAAAATTTTGAAAAATTTTAAGCATATCAACATTCAGACGTGTTTAGCTCTAGGGAAGGGTTTGAATCCTCCTCCCTCCCGCACACTGGTATTTACTCAACTCTTCTTAGCGCGTTCCTCTCTATGTGAATGGTGAATCTCTGTAGATTTTTTTAAAAACAATTAAAGGCTCTAGCGTGTCTTAAATAACAATACATCAGTATAACGAAGGACACCTCAAAAGGTGGGAGGGGGCGCTGCGCTTTTTCTGTATTGTTGTTGGAAAGTGCATTTTTTTTAGGCGTTCTATGAGAAACAATTAGCATAAATGAAAAACAATTTTCAAGTATTTTCGCCCTTCAGCAGGTGGAGGTTTAAATCCCCCCCCCCCAACGATACCACTATCGAGGGAGTGACGTAACAATAACTTACCTAGGAATTTGCTAAAAATTCTTTTTTAAATCTAATTAATATTTAGTCCGAGCAAAGTGAAAAAGAAAATTTTGCGAAGGCTATGATACTTCGGTAGTTGGTGCATACTATCGAGATACATACTTGACCAAAATTTTAAAACCCAACTCCACTGATTCTCGGAGGGGGAGGCTTTTTTTGTAAAATACTTGTGATTTTTTTTAATGCGCCAATTGGCCAATTTACGCTTTTGTTTGTCATTTTGTAGATTTATATGAGAGGCATTTCTGAAAAAAATCTACATCCCCCCTCCCGCCCACAGAAATGACCTTTTAAAATTTGATTCATTTATTCTAGTAATGGTATTGTGCTTTTTGGATGTACACTTGACTCCCTGTATCACATATATTTTTTCTAAAATTAAGTGTTGAAATTTTTCTTGTATTCAGTATAATTGCAGCTTGTAAGAGTAGAAAATCATGCCTGAAAAGCAAAACTCTCGTGGCAGCCCTTGCTGGGCCCTAGCAGCACCCCCTCATCTCATTTCTGGACTACTGATACTGTCGTGATATTGGTATTGTTTTCTCATGAATCGAACCACCTGAACACGAATATGAAATCAGATTATTAGCGCGACCACTATAAAAACTCATTCTAAAAGGGTCGTCGAACCCATCTTTAGGGTCCCGTTCGAAAACAGTTGTAGTTATGGGTCTATAACTTTGGTCAAATATGTATCTCGATGTTTCAATTTCGGTTTTTTTTTTTTCGTAAGTAAGTTGTGAGATGACGTCAAATGAACATGGTAAAAATTCGGGGGTCACCAACTTGACTCTTACCCCATCCTCTTTTGATTTTAAATTTCAAAATTTGCACGAAAATCAAAAAAAAAAATTCTTTGATGCTTAAGTGTCATAGAAGACCACATGAGACGAAGAAAAACTTTTCGCAATTTTTTTGCTTTTTAAGAGTTCCAAAATTCTGATTAAAAATGGAAAAAAATAATTATTTAAAATTTTTTCAACGTAATGAAGTAAAAATA
The DNA here is from genome assembly GCA_900060175.1 of Ferrisia virgata. NCBI lineage: Eukaryota > Metazoa > Arthropoda > Insecta > Hemiptera > Pseudococcidae > Ferrisia > Ferrisia virgata. The sequence goes on along the minus strand of FIZR01023530.1, from coordinate 17,750 downwards.
CGAAATCTCATTACTTTTATGACATTATGGGTAAAAGTATTTTTTTTTGTTTTTTCACTTCAAAAAATTTGAAATATTCGAATTTTTTTCATTTTTGAACATGGTTTTTGAAATCCCTGAAAAGCAAAAAAGTTGCGAAAAGTTTATTTTGGTCTCATGTGGCCTTCTATAATACCTTAGCATAAAAAAAAATCGAGAAATTTTTTTTTCAATTTTTCATGATTGTGAATTTTGAAATTTTTTATCAAACGGGGAGGGGGAGGGGAGGGGTAAAGATCAAGTTAGAGACCTTAATTTTTATCACGTTCATTTGACGTCATTTCACAACTTTCTTTCACTATTCCCCTTCACCTTTCAAAAAACAACTAAAATTAAAACGCCCCAGTGTGCACCTACCAACAGAGTATCATCTCAAATTTCTGTTGAGGCAAATTTACTTATGCTAATTCCACTGGCCCCTTTCTAAGGTCAAGGGTCGTTATTTTGACATATTTCTATGCTCTTGAGTACAAAATTTTACCAATTTTTCGTGTGTAAAAATGAATTTGTACGTGAAGAAATCGCCCGGGGTGGAGGTAGTGTAGGATCCACCTCCCCCATCGCTCTTACACTACTGCGTTCAGTGCATTGTATACTCAAAAATATTGCTAAAAATAAATTTACGTCTTTGTTTTCTTTCTTTTTCCAACCGTATCGAGTATAAACTTTAGCACCTCCCCCACTAAATTTTCAGTGACGAATTGCTCGTCCAGATTATACCTTCACCACATACCTGTAATCTGCTAATAATTAGGACTAGAGAAGAGTCTTATAGATTAGTTTTGTATTGCATTAGCCTACGGTTTGAAATAATATCAAGATGAAAACAACGCGATCGTATTGTTTATTTATAGTACATAGCGTATCGAGGTAATGTTTACAGTTTGATAATTGAGACAATCGTAATATTACGCTAATAGAATAATTATATAGTTTGCGAGATGATACGTTGCACAGTGTGACTGCGGTGCGTTGGATTTGATAATCATACGATGATACTTCGACATCGACATCATATCGCGCGTCCGAATAATTATCCTAATCTAATACAAACATATTATCCAGATACACATAGCACACAACAGCGGATGTAATCGAGTTTATGTACATGGTGTAATATACTACTTATGGCAAACTCGACTCAACAGCAAACGAATGAGGTCGAGTAATTTTTAACCCGGCGAAATACATACATACATGGTCGGATTAGAATTGGTACCTCTATTTTTAGTTGTACAGACGATTTGTATACTTGCATACATTTATTTATGAACATTATGTGTATTATTTGTTTTCATCTTTGAGGAAACCTTCGCATCGTTGCGACCGTAAATCCGCCATCATTCGTATTTGCAACCATTTCTTGATATGGTCGAACGAAAATGAGCACGATAGTAGGTGGTTGAATGTATGATGGAACCTTGGCCTTCCCGCGAATGGTTAAAAAAAAGCCATACCTACGAAATTAATTCGATGATGTAACGTCGGTCGCGTCACCGTCGTAAAAACTATATACTTACAGCAGGTATATAATATCTGGTGGTGGAAAAAAATAAACAAATGGTCGAGGTGGACGAATAAAATTTTACAAGTGTGCATTTAATGGATCACCCACTTGCGTCGATTGTAATGAGTTAGAAAGAATATAAGAAAAAGGTTGCACAACCAAGTACACACGGTTACACACACTACACACGTATTCGTTTTCGTTTCAAGGTTACCTAGTTTTGATTCTAGTAATGGATATCTTTTGAGCTATGGCCGTTATCTGTTTTGAAAGTGTCTGCTTATACATTATCATTTGAGAGAGTCTGTAGAAAGGTTACCACTTTCGTAAATCTGCATCAGTAGAGCTAAGGTTGATTTTCATTTTGAGTTTTTGGCATCTTTTTGATGATATTTGAAAAGGTGTAATTGTGACAGTGAATACAGAAAGGGTGTATTGCTCCAAAAAATCTGTTTTTATTTATCACCATTGTCAACACTGGCGTGAGTTGAAAGTGACTGAAAACTTGAATATGTCTAAAAAAAAAAAAAAAAAAAAAAAAAAAGTTTAAAAGATTTTCAGAAAAAAAAAAAAAAAAAAAAAAAAAAACGATTCAAAGATTTTCAGTAATAATTTTTTCATTAAGATGATTTTCTTTGTAATCTAAACGTTGTACGAAAAAAATTATATGATACAAAATTGTAAAGAATGAAATTTCTTATCTACTGCAAGCACTTGATTTTTTCCAGGTGATTTCGTTTTCATAATTTTTACCAGTAAAGTTGAAAACTTTCCAGCGAAATAGTTCGGAAACTAGCCAACTTGGAAAAAAATTACGCGCTTGTAGCAGAAAGAAAATTTCATTCTCTACAGTTTTGGTTCTTATCGTTTATTCCATAGAATGCTTAAATCACGCAGAAAAACAATTTTTAACGAAAAAAGGTGAAGAATAAATTGAAAATTTCAAAATTTTTCAAAATTTTTGACAGTTTGATTCACCTTTTTTGATCACAAATATTCAACGAATCTGGAAAGACCGCATTGTAGATTATATATCTTCTCAGACAAAAAAAAAAATGTTGTCGAATTTCAGGAAGGCGATGAATTCAAAAACAAGCAAGTTCAGAATCTTTAAGATTACGACCTTCAAAAAATCTAATTAATTAAAATCGATTTCTTTCATCGCGTGGGTTTACAATACAATAATTCCTTACATTAGTTCGGCATAGATTGGCCCGTTGGAACACGGGTAATTTACCAATTATACCTGTAAATTTGGCAACTGTTCTAACCTAAAGAAATAAACGCTTTATTCCTTTAGGTCGATTTTTTTTTTTTTTTTGCAAAAGTAATTTAATTAATTACTTGATCAGACTAGAAGAAAAGGGTCCTCAGACATGGTCGAAAAAGAGATAAATGGGTACGAATTTTTTTTGGAATTTCGCCCTACCTGCGTTTGGGCTTTTTGGTATTTTTCTCTCACCTTTTTTAAATTAAAATTTCGTCGGACACCATTGAAAGTAGTGTCGTGCTTGAGTTTGATCCACAAATTTTTATAGGAGCGAAAATATCCTTAAATGTTCCTGTTTTTGATCCTTCATCGGATCATTTTTGGGTTTGTGGCGAAATCCTTCCTCCTCCTCCTCCTCCTCCTCCTCACGACGATCGCAATCACAATTCATTACTTTAGTGCCTTTTTTCAACTTTTCGTATTCATTTTTCCTAATAAAACTCGAAAATTCAGTGAAATAAGAATTTTTTTGAAGACCCATTTTCAAATACACGCGTATAAACGTATATTAAATTATTCTCAGTATTAATAAGTTGGTAATAACATGGCGATTGGGAGCTGCAAAAAATTATGCAGCGGGACTCGCAATAGCCTTCGCTCCCTTGACTTTAAGTCATGTTTTTTATGGCGTATGATTCTAATGTATTTGGCAGTCGGAGGTTTCCCTCAGGAAGAGTCATTTCACTTAATTTCGGAAATTTCCTCCAGAATGAGACCCTTCTTTTTTTTACAAACCATGAGTTTTGAAGCAGGTTAAGAAGAAAAATTTTCATAAATGTAATAAATTTTCTATTTTTTCGGTCTCAAGGGAGAGCAGATTGTTCAGACACCTGCCCCCCGACTCCGTATATTCTGAAGTTATATGAGATGGAGAATTGAAGCTATGATTTTTATTGCTTTTAATAAGCTAATGTCAGAAATTACAGAGTTTTACCTCATTCATGCACATCCCTCCACGGGTCAATCTTACAAAAGAAAAAAAAAAATTAGAAATTGAAAATGGAAAAAATGAAAGCAAGCCCAACCAAGCAAGAATATGGGTAGAAATAATATGCTCCTCTATTCAAACATGTTTGTGTTTGAAAATTTTTTTCTTTCATCAAAAAATTTTTTAGTTTAAAAAATATTCTTGATAGGTAATTCTTTCACAAGCATAGTTGATCTGAAAGTTCCTTCACATTCTCTTTGTTGATTTTCCTAATAAACAAAGAGAATTTTCAATCATTATGTTAAGATTTTAGGAGCAATTTCGGCTTTTTTTTTGATGCATAATCGAAAACATTTTTATCAGATTGAGAACGAGTGTCGTATAATCAAGTTGATTGTCCCTTTGTAATATTTTAAAATGATGATACAGAACATTACGTTGCAAAGAAACCACCTTGCCTTCATCTTCGTCGCCGCGGTGTCTGTAGTCGAGACAAACTATAAAGAGTACGAAACCATTTATTAGATAATGATGGATTGGAAGTGTGGTCGGGGTAAAAATTGGTTTAAAATAGCGAAGGTGAAGTGTATGTCTGCTGGCGTTAGAGGAAAAATGAAAAAAAAGGGGGGAATAAAAATGAAAATAATCCGACAAATTAATTCAAAATGATTTAATAAGACGTGTTATCAAGCTTTTTCGGTGATAAGACCAATCACCCGCGGTGAATGATGACGAAGTATTTTTTCTGAGATAACGTTTCATTTGCAAAAAAAATTCCCAGTTTATGATAACGTGTTTGTAAATTCACGCTGTGTTGTTACTGTTGTTAGTTCATCTAGAAGGTTAAAAGGAAGTAACACAGACCGGCTTGCGAAGCTTCCTAATTTTATATTTTTACTTCATCATCTTCAAGTTTGAGTTTTGAAGTAATAAACTTGACAGTGAGTACGGAGTAGCAGAGTAGGTACTTATGACGATGAAATTTGGCAACGTGGCCGTTAGCCAATAATATACTTACCGCAGGCGTGTGCGAGGTGTCCTCAAATTTTTATCATGTTAATATTCGACAGATTGATAGTGTTACATTTTTTATTCGTTACGAGTACAAAGACATGGACTTGCGCGCGTAGCTGCTTTTTATTTGCTCATGATTTTGTTTCGAGATGTTGATTTAAAAAAATCTCCATACTCTGGTTGCAAGGAAGGACGCCTTATGTTCTATTAAAATACGGTACAAATTAGCCAGCTTGTTTTGTTTTGTTTTGTTGTGTGTATTTTTTTCACCTCGTACTACAGCACATGTAAATACTTGGCGGGCGAAAGTGTTGAATAAGGTCCAATCAACGGTCGTGATACGGTTGAGAAATATGCACATCGAAGAGTTCGTTGACTCTGTTGTAGCGAAAAGTTCAAACGTGTTGCATCATTTATGAATAGGATGTGTTTCTTTTCTCATCAAAAGATAGAAGGCATCGCGAGACGAGCATCGAAGTTCGATTAGCTAATTAGATAGATTCTCGAAATGATTACCTTCCATTTTTTTTTTGGCAATTTTTCACCATTGTATTGTATTATGTATACTCGTTGGGTACTAAAAGTACTTACCTATTCATGTCTTATGAGATGCTCATTTATAATGCTGCTTATTCTATTTAGTTAGTGAACTATTAAAGACGAATAAAACACGGCGCAGCGCATTGCGAAAAAATAAATGAAAAAAGGCGCGGTGTTTTGAAAAATTTACAAAATATAAAAGAAGCAATCCCCAGTATGAATTAGCTAGTGACAGTAGTGAGTCGTTTTTTGATATTTTTTGAAAATCAAAACGTAATATAGGGCGTTGTTGTTGCCAATGGGTTCAATTTCACATCAGCATTTCAGTGGTTCAAAATCGGAGGAAAAATCAAAAAAAATTACCACGAATGAGCTGGATATAATACGACTATTTTTAACCAAAGACATCATTTGAGATCATTTTTTGTGGCCAATATGATTTGTTTTCTTTGAAAATTGATAAAAAATTGAAAATTACTTCACAGAACTTGTCGCATAAAACGGAGATGTCATCGATTTTATAATCGATTTCTCTGATCGAAGGCAATTTTCGTTAGGGAACGGCATTAGCATAGATGTGTAGTTTGGGCAGATGGAAGTTCAACCATGATAGTCTGGACCAGCCCTCTCCCCCCTGTTTTCACCATAGGGATCGCTGTGCAAGCTGCTAAAAATTTAACAAATCGGCAGATGTAGAATTTTGATCTAATTACGAATCCAGGTGCTGCACCTTGTAGAAAAAAAATTTTCCAACAAATTTGGTGATGTACATATTTTGTCTATCTCTATTATTGAAGTGGCAACATTCGTTTGAATTTTATGAGCCCCTTCAAATAATCAAGATACGCACATTTTGTATATACCGAAAAATCCTGCAAAAGTTGCCTTGCACAAGGTTCACTACTCAGAATTTCGATTTGGACAAATTTTTCGTTCTCAAAATATTACAGAGGGAGGGGGGGTAATTGGGGTAATGTAAAATTATGAAAATGAAAATTTTGTCAAAATCGTGGTTTTGAATAGTGGACTTCGTAGTAGACAACGTTTGTTGCATTTTTAGTTGCGTACAAAATTTGCCTATCTTCAGTATTTGAAGGGGCTTATAAAATTCAAACGAATGCTAGCTTTTTCAATAGTGAAAATAGGCTAAATGTCTATATGATGAAATAAGTAGGATAAATTTTTGGCTACAAGGTACGCTACTTGAATTGATGATTGAATCGAAATTGAAAAATTGCTCATTCGTTATATTTTTAGATTCCTATACAGCGCTACCTGAAGTGAAAATGAACCTTTTTTTATTTTTTTGGAAAATACCCGGCTAGAGATGTGATTAAATGAAACCTTTTGGATCGTCTCCAAAAGAAGGCTCAAATTCAGAAACGATCTCATATAGGCACTTAGCTGTTTTGGTTAAAAATACCCCAACGAGTATTACTGCTAAATATAGACTTTGAAACACCAAGTGCCTTTCTGTAGGTTACAGCGAAAAGGGGATTATAGAAAATTTTTGTAAATAGTTATACGCCTAATTCCCACCAGACAGCGATGATATTTGACTACGAAAATTAATTTTTTTTAGCTTTTAATATAGATTTTACATGCAACATTTTTCTTTGAAATTTTTCTCGCAAGCTGATTGTTTGAGGTTTCCATGAATTACGACTGATCGCAGTGATAAGCTTATGTGACGTCACATAGTTTACAGTTGTTGTTTTCATTCGTTAGTAAAAAAAGTATTATCAATTTTCATTGGTTGAGATTAGTTTAAATCATCCAACCAGAATGCAGGGAACATTGTCTAGCCGATTATCAGCGCTCTCTAGTAGAAAATATGTCAGCAATTATTTACTAAATCCCCTCACGTCTGTGCCTACCAGTGAGGCATCTTGGTGTTTCCGTGTCTACATGTACTGCTTTTTTGAATCAATCAAGTATCGGAGTATAATTTCTGCGAGGCAAAGGCAGAGATGCTTATGATCCGTATTGATCCAGATCGGGTAAACATTTGAAAAGTAGTTGGATTACCCGATACGGATCATGATACTTTGTAATGCTTGTTTTTTTTGGGCAGTGATATTGCAAAATCTTTTTCAAGAGTAATGACGTCATTATGACATTAAGCGTAGATGTATCACTTGGCGATTCCTGGGGGAAAGAAAAAGAACTAAAAAGAACGTCACGTGATCGGATCATGAAAAATCCGTGGCGAAGACGGCTAAAATTTTTACCACGTTCATTTTATTTCACTTTGCAACTGTTGTGCCGTATTACTTTTCGATTTTGTGTAAAAATTTAAAAACATCACATCCTGGTAATGATGCATTATTCACTTGGAGGTATAATGTTGGCCATGAAGCTTTGAATTTTTGCGAGTGTGTGGGTATGTAAGCTCTTGTCGTCGTTTCGTTCCGTTTGCTATAATCCCATTCACAGATGTCGTACTTTGTTGGTTGTTATAGATGAATGTGCGAGCTGAGTAAGTAAAAAAAATGCCTAATTGCAGTTTTAGAAAAACAAAATCGTTATATTTCACGAGTGGGCTGTGTTTTATTAACAACAACATTATTGTATATGAATTGTTATAATTCGAAGGGTAATAATGCGTACACATAACCTATGCTCAGTTTAGAATACTAGTTCTGGTCGTCTTATTGCCTACTCAACGCTCTGTTGTACGTACAGTTCAACAACCGTGTACATTACCTACAGTTTGTAATGGTGATATACCTGTACTTATTCTACTTATAAATATACGTGCAAAACGTAAAAAAGATTTATTTTTCTCTACCAATATTTTAACGTAAATATGATAAGCAGAAAGAAAACAAAAACTGAAAAAAAAGTACTTATAAGTACGCAATATTGCTGTACTGGTATTTTTATGTATTTTTTGATACGGATACCTTGGTAATGTTCAGTTCGGTGTCATCGTCATCGTCAGTGTTATTGGTTCAACGAGTCGAACGATTACGAGAGAGACGACGGTTGTCGATGAGATTATTTTGTTTATTATTAAACGTGTTAAAAGTTAACAGCGCCTGTATTCCCGGCTACCTCGCCGCCTGTCTGTTCGTGCCAATGCGATAAAATTACGTACCCGCGCGTGCGCGTCTAGTCGTTTTGTAGGTCGGAAAACACTACTGGTGCGAGAGTGCAAAGCATGTGATCGGCGAGCTTGGTGAGACCTGAGACGCGATGATGGGTTGTTGCGCTGCATTTAATTTGCAATCGACGCGACGTGACGCGGCGTGCGGCGCTAAACCGGTTAATCATCGGAAATTGGCCGCATGGACAGGTTTGTTTGCATTGACCGAAGCGCGATATTTCAGCTGTATCTATGATAGAAGCGCGCGCACATCGCGCCCTGTTGGTCGCCTAGCGTCGCATCTCGTATCGCACTAAGGATGCTGCTTTTTGCGTTTGCGCTGCAGGGTATGTGTTACGAGTGTAAAATCAATTAAGTGTGTGTGTATGTAACGTGTGTTCTATGGTATGGATCAAAACGGTAATTCTAATTATCATACAGGGTGCGAAGTACAAGATCTTATAATATTATAATTAATCAAAATAAACATTATTATACAGAATTTTTTATGATATCGTTGTTAATTATCAGAATTATGTTTAAAAAAGAAATCAGACAAGTGCTGAATTATGATTGGCTGATTCTGTCTTTAGACTATTTTCAAACACAAAAGGAATTTGATCAGATTAAAAAGCAAGAAATGAAACGTCCGTACTTTCATTTGCTCCGGTAAACTATTTGGTTTCTCAATAAGTGGTAAAGATAGAGGGTAGATTTTGTAGTGAATAGTTCAAATTTCAAAAGCTACATAAAAGTCACTTATTGAATTTACTCGTAAAATTTCAATATTCTGAATCCAGTGTGTCTACCAAGTTACGATGCCAAGAGACTCGCTTCTTCATTCGGGCATTATATATATATTATTCTTCATTTAGCTTTTTCTTGATATTATTTATTGAAAAGCCGAGAACATCAGAGTTTTAAACCTTCGGAGAACAATTTTTTCCAACATCAAGGGCCATCTTAGATGTTCAATTTTGGTCCCTTCATTCGTGGTAGTTCACAAAAGTTTCGCCCTGTTTTTGGCCAGTGGCAGGGGTGACGGGAGGAAGAAGCGATGCCTGTCTCATATCTACTTTCAATTTTTAGATGGTGGTGAAGAAATTCGGAGGAGTAATGAAAACGTAGTGGCTTTCTTATTCTCAAAATTTGTTAGCTATCCTGAAGAAGGAAGAGAAAGACACGATTTCCTGAACTAAAAAATGTAATTGACGTACAAAAAATACAAATAATTTTACCCTCCTCGCTCCCATCCGGTATTTCTATTCACCTTTCTCCTCTTTTTTTTCAGGTCAATGTGCTGTTTCTAAATTTGGAATATTGTTGTGAATAACGCTCCATTTTGAAATGCAAGAACATATCTAAAATATTAATTTTTCACCTCAGAGAGGGAGGCTGTTGACTGGAGGGAATTGACATTGAATAAATTCTAAAAAGGTCAAAAACCGCTGTAAAAAATTCATAAGATCCTGAAAATTCGAAACCTCCGAAAGGTACGACTGAAAACCTATTAAATTTGCGTGCTAAATTTCACCTTCACTGGGCCCTCAGCTCAATCTGGAGGAGAAATAGTCGTGGAACTTTTGTCTAAATCATAAAACGACGAATCCTCCAATTCCTCTCATAATTGCTCTATGGGATCGATTTTTGTGCATTCTGTATAGCTTTTGATACTTTATTGATTTAGCTCCAGAACAAATAATTCTTATAATTTTACCCCTATTCGGCCTTCCCCAAATTTCGAACATGACGGAATTTTTACTTGAGGTTACTCCCACTCCAGTATATCAAATACGCCGATTTGAGCTATTTTCATCGGTTTTTACCAGCTGATGATGAAAATAAATATTTAACATGCTCATAAACGATCCTTTTGGCCTTCTAAGCCGTTTAGACAGACTCCATTGGTCGCCTGTTTTTCGCTTAAATGCAACATGATATAGCAAATCAGTTGAAAATATAACTCATCGCCGCTCCCTCCCATAAAATTTGTCAGAAATATTCAAGACGCGAGAACGAAGAAAGAGTAAGTTGTGCCTAAGCGAAGCGAAAGCCAAAAGTTTTTTTAATTTTAAATTCTAAAAATGTCGATAATTTTACATTTTTTGGAGCATTTTTTTCTTAATTTTTTCAACTTGTCGCCCTCTTTTAACCTCTTTCCATTTTATAAAATTGATTTACGGCTGAAATGACTTCAAGAATAACTGCGTTTTTTCGTGAAGTGTGTACAGTGAAAAAAATCTCAGCTTCTCGAAACTTATTTCTTATAAATAAAGTGATTAATAATGGTAAATTGCCCGAGCGAAGCGAGGGTGAAGTATTTGTTGAATAATATTTTTAAACGGCAGAAATTCATGAGGAGGTGTACTTTAAAAATTGACGAATGATTATTTCAATCACTATCAGCTATCGAAGTATTATAATTTTTGCAGACTGCTAAAATTTGCCGCCCGAGAAACCGTTCATCCATTTCCTTCCTCTTCCTCTTCCTCCCCTCCCCCCTCCTCCGCCCCCTAAACCATCGCCAATTTTGAAGTAGAAAAATTGCAGCCTTTGCAGATATAATATCCCACTCAAAATTGTGAGGATACTCAATTCAACATCCACCCTACCCAGTTCGAAGCATGATATGATTTGGTCATATAGTCAAAATTCATTAAATTTGAAAATGATAGCATAAAAATCTATGGAATTTTTGGGAATTTTGAGTTTAGCTCACCCCCATACACATTTACAGCTCAGATAGATTATGCGTCAAATGTAGGTTCAATTTAAAATCCGACGCCTTAAAACCTACATTTCGATACCTTATATGGAATTTTGAAATTTTGACCCCCTCTCCTCATCCCGCTTTATGCTAAAAATTATGTAAAATTTGAAATCCTAGGGCTTGAAAACCTAAATGAAATTTTTCAAAATTTCTAGCGTTAGCCCCTCCTCTTTTCCCATCCACAGTTCAGTATTCTGAGCATTGTTACAGGCGTAAAAATTTAACGCAAAATAACGTTTATCTAACATTTTCACAAGAACGAATATTCAACAGACATTTTTGTTTTTTTTTTTCGTAATCCTCGTACAACATACGTTTAAAAAAATGCAAATTTGTATGTAATCTTATAAATGATGTTTTGGAAAGCAACAGCAACAGGCTTAAAAAAAAATGAACCCCTCATCACATCTTGAGCCAACAAAGTATTACGTTTAATCGTCGAGATGCTTCCTCTTGCATTCATTTTCTTCCGCTGTTATTCTCATTTTCGTATAACTGATACTTATGTAATTATAACGAATAAAAAATTCCTCAAATCCTACGCTTAATTTCGACGCTAATAATTTATCTCGCTTGTTTACGTTTTGGTGGTAATTTTATTACGTTGTGACGTGATTTCACGTATTGGGACTACATCGTAGTCGAAGCAAAAAAAAAAAAAAAACCGCCTAAAATCACGATCGCGTCATTTTTATAAAGATCGTCGATCGCATGCGTTATCGTAATCTCTCAATCGTAACATAATGTTTGATGACCCAAGAATAGTAAGTAGAAGTACCATCTACATACACGTTACAAACTTTACATTTATGTTTACTATACAGCTTCTGCATTCGGAAGGGCGACTACTACGACACGACGTGAAGATCCGATGAGAGAAGGTGGCGGTGGGTAGAGGAAGTAGAGGCACGACCGACCGACGCGACGATGGCGAAAGTTTGTGATGCGTCAGCGTTACTCTCTCTTTCCGTTGTCGTGTCTCTCCTCCATACGGTTTATTATTATTATGTATAAAAATGTACCTCTACTTACTCGCAACGAATGTAATATACACGAGGTACTGTATGCGATTGTATTGTGTATACGGCGTACAATGTATGTATTATAAGTACATAGCCGCAGCCAGCTCTCCGCGTCCCACGATTGTGCTACAATTTCATGTGTATATTATTTCGTTTACGTAACAATCGTAACGTTTAATTTTTTTTCATATTCGTTCTGCTGGACGAGCATCACGAGGAGTGTAGTGCCCTTCACTCATGGACGACGAGACGCATCGCGTCGCTTCAAATCGCTTGAATTTACATTCGTTGATTGTAGTCGTACGTACGCAGATGTGTGTGCTGTATATATTTGTACGCTGCATAATGATACTGATAACGTTATTATGGATTATCTGTTCGTATTGTCGAGCAATTTGATACACATACACGTACGTGATGGGTCGTGTATATTATTGTAATACTGTAATTTTTTTCAAAGTTTGTATAGCCGAAGCTACTACAAGTACCTACTTTGGCTAGGTTAGGCTGAGTTTGTTTGTTTCTGTTTATACAGTATGTGTAATGTACCCATTACATTTACTAGTACATAGACTAAACTCCAACTGTGCCATCGACCACAACAACAACGATAAGAACAACCCAACTAACAGCTTGAAAAACTCTCCCAAACGTTTGCGTGCTTTACTTCAATAAACACACAAGCTTAGAACCGACCTGCGACTGGCTAGTTTCGCATACGCATATACAAGTACATACACATACATCCATATTCGATAGGTAGAGCTACGTCTACGCTGGTACGTTTCCGATGAAAGTTTTCCCTTTTATTTTCTTTTTATCGAGAAACATTCGTTCGCCCGAGTGTGTATTTACCAAGCCTAACGAGATACAGGTTGATTCTCAGGCTATACCGTGTGTGCGTGTGTACGGTGTATAGTCTATGTACTATTAAGCGTATGCTATACCTGGTCTTACTTTCCTTAGATAAGCACATAAATGCAATGGCCTAACATGGCTACGACGCGACGCGTCATTAACGTTGAAAAATTACTTTTCTATGAAAATTTATCGTCTCGTGTATCGTATAACTGAATTATTTAGCCTTGAATTCGTACAACGTATGTGCGATGTGATGTAGGTATGCATGTGCTTACTTGCATATAAGCATGTAATAGTATTCGAATGTGCGTAGAAGAATATTATGCTATTTTACACGATAATCGTAATGCAGTAGTAGGTATGAAGTTTGGCTTTTTTTTGGTACATTTTCGTTGCCTGGTTTTCTATGTCGTATTGTCAATGAAACCCATAATTTCAGGGTCTATCGACCTATGGTGGCCGAGGTGAAGGGGGATGTCAACTAAATTCGTTTCGGGGTCCAAGGAGATCATTACGACCACTTTCGGCCATGTCAGATATTATCTTTTTAAATAATCCCCCCCCCCCCTACTTCTGGCTAAAATAATTTACTTTGCTTGATGCTGGCTAAAATCGCTCCAATTCGATCAATAGGCTTAGTTTGGCAGTGGATTAGATATATATGAGTGGGGATGACCTCGGGTCAAAATTCAGTTATGCCCAAATTTGGGGGAGTGGATGCTGAGAGCCAAAAACCGTAAAAATTGTCCTTTTGGAACCAATACATATATAATCCCAAAGTCGTATGGCATGTGTAGAAATCAGCCTCCCGGGTCAATTACGAGGTGAAATATGAGTGATTTCCCCCTTTTTGACCTCAAAAAACAGTTGTTCCTCCCGCATCTCCCCTCTAAATTGAGCTAGGAAGTTGAAATTTCGTATGTAGACGTAGTATGCGCCATAGATGTGCTTTTTGGGGGTTACAACTTTTCGTACCCATTGTGCTTTCTTACACCTCACAATTGTGGTTTTTTGGGTACGTTTTCCTATTTTTTGAATTTGTTGATCTCACCCCGCTCGCCTCCCCTCCTCACCACCCTATTAAATTTGGCGACGAACTTGCAGTTTAGTCTGTTTATTTAGTAGGAGTTCTAAATATGCCTTTTTAGGAAATCGACTTTTCAGCCTCAATGCACCCCACCCCGTCACAGCATCGAAAATTCAATTTTTTTATCGATTTTTCTTATTTTTTTGAGTTTGTTCTTCGCATAACTCCCCTCCAAATAAGGTAGGAAGTTTATATTTGGTATTTAGATTTAGTAGGGGTTCGAAGGTCTCGACTTCTCAACCTCATTAAACAACCCCCAAAAAATTGTTTTCTCGTTGGTTTTTCTTATTTTTTGAGTTTGTTCCTCGCATATCTCCCTTTCCATCCCCTCATTCCTCTTCACCTTCCATCACATAATTGGGTTAGGAAGTTGAAATTTGATGTGTCTGTTTAGTATAGGTGCTAAATATGCCTTTTTGGTGGTGTTGACTTTTTAGCCCCAATTCCCCCCCCCCCTTGTTTAGGAAAAAAGCGTTGCCATGTTTTATTTTTTTCAATTCACGTAAGGTCAGCCAGTGTAATTGTAAACACAGGGTAATTGTAAATAATGCATTTAAATTAATTCGATGAAGAGTTATTCGAGCTTAAAATACAAAAGGTACTGTAAAATAAATAATCTTGTGAAAAGTTTTCAAAATGGTACACAATACGGCTGTAAACATTAATTTTTGTAAATTTCTTGCAGAAATCGATGATTTTTCTAAATACGATGAAAGCAAAATCCTAAACCTCGACTTGAATGTCAAAATGTATCCAAAACATCAAAATTTTTAAATTTTACATGCATTTTCAAAATATTTATTCGTATTTATTTTGTTGAAGTATTATTTAGTTAATTTTAGTGTTGATTTGATGTTATCTTTCTTTATTGTAGTTCATTTCGTGTCTAAAACGGCGAATTTATGACTCATCAGGGAATTTTTTTTTTAATATAAAATTTCAAACATTTAATGTTTCAATAGTTTCCTAAAACGATCAAATTTCAATTTTTTTTGTAATAATTTGCTTCTTCAAAATGATAGAATTTTAGGTTTTACTAGTTCATTTCTTCGTATATGTTTATAATTCTCCATGTTTTGCAGAGTAATTGTAAATATTTCGTAATTAAGATTCGGTTCATGCAAAATTATTTTCTCATACATGAATTGTAATCCATGGCTTAAACTAAGTACTTTAAACTGATATACTTAAATATTGAAGCAAAAATTGATTTTAGTATCTTCTTGATCATAAAATCAAAAAAGAAAAAAAAGAAAATGCAAAAAGCGTTTACAATTAGCCTAATCGACCTTCATTATAATATTTCACGAACATCAGGGTGAATTTTTTTTTTTTAAATATGTATTAGGATAATACATAAATTCAATTCTGTTGCGAAATAGTTTTAATTTTCGTTGTGATAAATTATAATTATTTAACCGCTGCATATTTTGAATATTCAATCCAGCGTTTATTTTTTTAATAAAATATCTACCACTGGTAGATTTGTGCCTATGGTCAGGTTGGCATATCTCGCGTTGCGTCTCTCGAAACGGACTTGTGGAAAAAAATTGAAGGTTAATTAATAAATTATTCGATATGTCGAACAATACGAATGTACATTGAAAAAATTAAAACGTACGAGTCGAATCGAGTGTATAAACAATGTGATTAATCATATTTACATCCGCGAGTTTAATTTTATCGCTGAGAAAAAGGAGTGAAGATAAGCGAATGGCATAAATACCCAGGTGTTTGTGTATACTGCGCATTTCACGCTTCTATATAAATATATATGTAAGTAAATCTATTCGAGTATCTTTCATTTGAAAATTTATTATTCACGTATAATTTTCTAAATAAAAATCTCGTTTAGATTTTTTGTTCAATTTTTTTTTTGAAAAAGTCGTATCAAGGGCAGATTCTCAATAATTGTGACGAAAATTGATTTTCGAAAAGTTGAGTAAAATGGCTATGCTCTTTGGCGTGTAAATTTAGTTTTGAAGGGTGAGAGGGGGGTGGTATCATATAAATGCTTTTTGAGGATTTAAACATTATAAAAAGATTTTTCGTGTTGAGCCATCCGGTGTTGAAATTTGGTATGTGGATTTAGTCGGTAGGAAATCTGGAGACGTCATTTTGTGATTCCAACTGGTCAACCTTTGCCCTACCACGTATTTAGCATGTTATGACGATTCGCTTCTTCGCCCCTTGGCTGAGAAACCGTTCGATCGTCGTCTTTAAAAAGTTGAAAAATTTATTTACCGATATTACTTGGCTATATTATAAGCGTATTTCACACGAGCTAACATTTCGATTACACAATTGTAATGTTATACATAGCGGAGGCGATTTAGGTGAAAACACGTTATTATTACGGAGATGCATATTATATTATACTTTCTATTATCTCATTTTTTACGCCAATTGTACGTTCATTCATTTAGGTATTTATTTATTTATTTAGCTATTTTTTCTTTATTCTTTTACAAAAGATATAGTAGCTTGGTGAATAGTAGTTGTTAAATTAAGTAATGCGGATTCTTGAAGTAAATAGTGGGTCGTTATTGTCGAAGAATTATGTAAGTCGAAATTGGCCTATACACTTCGTAATGGTAGCGCACGTTGCCCGCTGGAGCAGTTGACATGGAGATGAATAGCCCGAAGTTATCGACAAACGAACGAAGCAAGATCGCGTGCCAAATTGATCAGCGTTTAATAAACCAATTAGTTACGTTGATAGTACTTTGACCTGTACAGTGTATGGGTACACTGTATGACGCGTCGCTGGTGTACCACCGCATCCCGCGCCCCGGTATCGTACCACGCTGAGCTTTATTGTTTGATTATAACAAGTATAACTTTGCAACTTTTATACTTTTTGTGTAGGTAGCCTGCATACGTTTACGATTCGTCATTACTCTATGCGGTATGAAGGGTTAAATGATATAGCTGTATAAAATCTGTACAATCCGGACCGCTCGAATCGTTTCGTTCATGAACGGGTCACCTCTTATCACTATAGCTGAAAGAGGAAAAATTACAGATTGATGTCAGTTGATATACATTTTTTTGAAGTTTTTGAAGTATCATTTTAAAATAAAATCGTCAAACACCTTGCTAAACTCTTCAAAAACGTCAATGAGGCTGTGAAGGGGTGAAATGAGGATGAAGAGTCGAAACGTCCAAAAGGCACATCTAAGACCCCTACTTAATGTACATACCTAATTTCAAGTTCCTAGCTTAATTTGGACGGGAGTTATGCAAGGAACAAACTCAATAAATGAGAAAGAATTAAAAAAACCGATCCTAAAACGCTTTTGGGGGGCTGTGAGGGGGGTGTAATGGAGCTAAAAAGTCGAAACTCCCAGCCCCAATGAAACATGCACATCACATTTCAACTTCATAGCTCAATTTGGTGGGGAGATAGGGAAGGGACAGATCTTTCTCAAAGTCAAAAAGGGGGGAACCCACATATCTGCCCTCCTAATTGACTCGGGAAGCTTTTTTTTTTTACCTTTTTATTATACTGGGCGTGTATAATTACCAGGATTGTTACGCCCAGTTTCGATTGCTAGATTTGATTGTTTAGTTTAATTTTGGAGATGAAAGAAAGGAATTTGTTAATTTCGTCTTCATCATCGG
>FIZR01023528.1:0-52843 GCA_900060175.1 Ferrisia virgata | reverse complement strand
ATATTACCTCCTCACCTGCCATAGGTTAATCGACCGTAGTAGCCTGGTTTTCATTGACAATATGACCTAGAAAATCAGTCTAAAAATTGAAATTCTGAGTTCAGGAGATGTAATAGATCTATGATCCTTACTTTACCACTCCTTGCCTCCAAAAACATGGTAAAATTAAATTGAACAGATATGTCCCTATCACCAGAAATTGAACTCAAGTAAACCCTATAAATTTCAAATCTTAGACTCATATTGAAAGAGTAGTCATAAATGTAGTAACTATAAACTGTGCTCCGAAGTCACTTCAAAAACAGCCTTCAATCCACCGAAATTTAAGCGAGACGTGTGAAGAAATCTGGACATTTTCGAAATAATGAATAAAAAAGAAAAAAAAACGTTAAAATCCGATTTTTTAAGCTGAAGTTGGTTGCAGGGAGATTTGAAAAATATGCAAATTCTCGTAAAATATACACAATGTATTTACTGGTACATTTAAATTAAATTTCATGACTTCCTCTCGGTTTTTTCATGTCTTATTTTTTTTTTAATTCTGGTTCTTCCCCCCTCCCCACATTTTTTCTAATTGTTTAGAAATTGCTGCTATTTCATCATAAAAATTTCAAAGTAATGAAAAAATGGTTCCAAAAACATCATTTTACAGCTAAAAAAACGTTAAATATTGAAAAAAAAATTGAATATGAAATGGTAAACCGAAAAAAACTTTCCAAAACATGTCATTTTTTACTCTCGTGGTTTAAAATGATTTACAACTCGGAATACGTAAACTCATGAAAAAAATGTTCAAAACAACAAAGAAAATTAGTCAAAAAAAGAGAATTTAAATTTTCAAGTGGTAAAAAAATTTTCACAAAATTTAAAAACGGCATCTAACATTTTGGAAATGGTAAAAAACGAAAAAAAATTCCAAAAACAACGTGTAAGATTACAGAAAAATCTTTTATAACGTCACTTTACATCTGGATAAACACAAAAATGTAAAAAAAAAGTTTTTTTAAATTAATATTTCGCTCTAGGGTGTAAAATGACAGAAAAATTATTCAAAATGTCGTTTTACATCTCATAAAAATGAATAAAGAAAAAAAAACTTTACCTCCACCCCTCCAGATATATCTAAAACCTCCTACCAAACAAACATATCAAATTTCAATCCCCCAACCCAATTGTAGAGGAGAGACATGTGTGGGTTAAATTCAAAAAATTAGAAAAACCGCCCAAAAACGACTTTTTTGACACTGTGAGGGCGTGCAATGGGGCTGAAAAGTTGAAACCCTTAAAATACACATCTAGAATCTGTACTTAAAATCTACATGCCAAATTTCAACCTCTTGGCTCAATTTGGAGTGGAGACATGCGTGGAACAAACTCAAAAAAATGATAACACCCATTTTCTCGGGACTATGAGAAGGGGCTGAAAATGTGAAACCACCAAACAGCCCATTTAGAATCTCTACATGTCAAATTTCAACTTCCTAGATCGATTACGGGGAGCAGGAGATAGGTGTAAGGCAGCCTTTTTTCAATATCAAAGAAGGGAACACCTCCTTCTTCCCATATCTCTACTCTTAACTCATCTCGGAGGCTGATTTTTGAATACGTCGTACAACTTTGATACAATTTTTGCGGTTTTGTCTCTTAGCACCCCCCCCCCTCCTAAATTTGGACATGACTAAATTCCTAGATAAGGGCATCCTAGTTCAAAAAAAAAACAAATTCGCCACCAATCCAGGCCTACTGCCCAAATTTCACCGATTTTGGTCGGTATCGAGCTGAGAAAATGATTTTTGGTGTCCGGAAAAATGAAAAAAATGAAATAAAATAAGAGGAGCAAATATCTGACATGGCCAAAAATGATTTCAATGGTCCTTGAGGTCCTCAGTGGATTTCGTTGACACTCCCCCTTCCTCCTCAATCTGTCGAAGGTTGGCAGACTGTAATAGCCTGGTTTTAATTAACAACATGACGTAGAAAATCAACCTAAAAAAAAATGAAAAAAATGTGTAAAATGATATGGAAAACCCGTTCAAAATGTCATTTTTTAATTAAAAAAAAAAACAAAAAAAAGGAAAAACCGAACAGTGTTAAAAAAATTTTTTCCTCCTAAGATGGCAAATTACTAAAAAATCTTTCTCATCACACAACTCAAAAAACACGAAAAATTGAAAATTACCAAAAAAACGTCATTTTCTCGTTCACTAGAAGCAACATTTATTAATAAAAAAAAATTCACTCAATGTTTCATTTCACACCTGAAAAAACGTAAAAATGTTTACAGCTCAAAAACTTCAAAAAAATTATTCAGAAATTCTTAATGTAAGATTTTAAAGGTGTAAAATATTGAAAAAATCGTCAAAAATGTTTTTTCGTTATTCAAAAAAATTTGATTTTTGTTTTTTAATCTTGAATCTTCGCATAATTTGAAGGGAAATGATCAAAAAATTGGCTCAAAATGGCATTTCAAAACTACAAAAACAGCTATCATATTGACCCAGTAGATACTTAAATATCCAATCAACGAATCATATTGTCAAATGGATCTTGTTGTAAGCGTGCAATGACTTTCTTGAAACTCAAAAAAAGGAGCATCCCCCCCTCCCCTTCTCATATGATTATTCCAGAGCATGCAACAATCGGTTCAGAAATGGACCAGTTTTTTTAGACATTTTTGCTCTTTCATCTTCCTCCTGTATCTCAATTTTCAATCTTTTTTCGAACATAAGTTACCTGCATATACTTTCATAGGTGTAAAGACATTTTGAACGATTCGAATGTAATTTTTTTTCTACGATGTTTCAAAAGAGTAATTTTTGTTATCTCTCTCCGCTCTCGCCAGCCCTAAAATGAACGAGTAAATTAAACCAACATTCAAAAACATCATTCTTCTTCCCACCTCCCTCAATTCGATCCTGCCGCATTCAATATTCTTTAAAAAGATTTATGTTTTCTTCTCGTCGTCCTGGTCGACGACGGGGCACTGGTATTCTCACTTCGCGCGCTCTTGTATTTAAATATCTGTTTCAGTACGGTCATTTTGAAACTATACACGAAAAATATGACGGTACCGTGAAAGGACCATAAATGTAACAAAATCGCGTACGCGGATTCGCTCAAATTTAACAATTTCGACGACGTCAGCATCGAGTATAGTCCGATAGAGTAAACGATTTTGAACAAGAACACCATACGCGCCCTCAACGTATCGAATTTCAAATACCTGTTATATATACTCTTGGCGAAATAGTAATAATAACACGAGCTCGCGAACAGCATCAAAACTATAGCGGACACGACAGAGGTGATAGCGACGCAGAACCAATAATACGCGTTCCTATCTTCGGGTCTTTGACATGCTTTCGAAACGTAGTATCCGTCGAAGGTGGGACACATCGTACTCGGCGGTTCCAATACGTAGAAAATGAACGAAAATACAGCCGGCATGAACCAGGCGAACGCACACGATGCCAGGTATATCTTCCAGTGTCTGCTTTTTTTTCTAGACTTGGTGGAGATCTCCTCTTTGGAAAATCGTATCAGGTACCAAACGTAAAACGAACAGATTAAAATCCACAACGAATACGACTGAGAAAGATATCGGTAACCGTAGTATTTTAAAAAGCATACATCTTCGTTCGGCCAGCCTTCGACGATCTCTTCTCGAATATACATAATGAGCAACGTAAGGTAATACGAATACGTATAGGTATCGGCTAAATTAGATAAATATTTAAGATTCGTATTAATTAACAAATAGATTACGATGAAAAACAAAGATAGCCGACGAGATGTATTTGTGATGTTATTCATGATGACGATATAAGAAGACGTCATCTTCTGTTTCGGTTGGCAAGCGAAGTACACGTTTTTGAGACGAGTTTTGCTGGTGTATTGGGTAGAATCACATTTCGACTTATTTTCCATCGAAATTAAATTATCGCCATCGTCGAGAGTGAAATCCACTCCTTTGAGTATAAATTCGCCCCACAAACATTGGTTTCCATCTTTGTCCATGTATCTGCACGAGTCTAGCTTTGGTACAGGTTGCTCGGGACAAAATTTCATCTCGTTGTTGGTACAATTTCCATTCGCCAGCAGGGATTTGACTTCATTAAACATATCGATCAGGTGGCTGGTATCGTATTCGGTATCGGATGAGATATTTTCGCAGCCACAAGCACCAGACTGATGAAACATACGTAACCATAAAGCATCATCGTCGTCTGGTGAGAAATTATGAAGTAAGCTTCTCTCGACTTTGACATTGAGTTGCGTTCGGTTGTACATCGAGATCAGCTTCTTTTCATCTGGACTACGCTTCAAATTACGAACTATCTGCTGGTTGGTATCGTTAAACACCGAAAGCGTATTGCTAACAAATGATAAACTTGGCGGATAATTACGAAAATTTGTTTCGTTGTGGCAAATCGCACAGTACACGTTGTAATACGGAAACCAAGGAAACTTGAAACCATGCACCAAAGTGAACAGGAATAGGTCCTCGATGATCTGCCCCTCTTCGGCAGGTGTTTCGCATTTACTTCGGATTTCGGCATTGGAATAATTCGCAGGACACTTGGCTACGACAGGAATTTCTTTGTAAGTCACATTCCCGTTATTCGATTCTTGTAGCAATACGTTCGTACAGTTTGATATCCCATCTTGGCCATAATGTGAACCGACTACTGACGCGATACAAACAATAAACGGATACATTCTAATAATATCGAAAATGTAATCGCAAATTAGCGTTCGTAACTTTGAAGTTAACATTATACTCGAAATGGTGAATCACATCCGGCGATTGATGTGAGAAGTTAAAACCCAACGATACGACACAGATTGGCAAAAAACTAACACGACAAATACTTCGAAAATTTAAACATTAATAATCGGTAATGAAAGTTACACACCATTTTTTTTCTCGATTTAGTACCGCACATGGACGCGATGGATTTTTATTTTTAATAAATGTGATTGTTGGCACGAGAACTGAGGAGATTCGCGAGTTAATCGTAAGCGTCATTTAAGCTATTAATAAAGTGTTCACCTATGATCATCGTATTGCAACCGAATACCTATCTATGCCTCGTCAAAAATTATGCATTATAAATTTTAAAAAAATAAATAAATAAATAAAACGAATAAGCTCGTACTAATAGTTCGTATAGTTTAATTTTATTGCTATTATTGAAATTCCAGCAAGGGAAGTCAATCAGAGAGAAGTTCTGAAATGCTAATAAACAGCACCGAAGGATAAGATACGTGAAACTAACCGATGAAATTTGGTTCCCCTCTCCTACCAATGGTTATAGGCTAGAACGTTATTTTTTTTAGTTTTGGTGAGGAGAATTTTCATTTTCGCCAGTTTGCAAACCGATTTTTTTCAAACTTATGTGCAGTCAAATTCACTATTTAGCCTGCATTAATAGGTAGGTACCTTGCTTTCGTGCAGAGCTATCGCCAAATTTTTACACCTGTATCAATTCCTAAAATAAGGTATTAATTCAGGTTAAATAGCGAATCGGACTTTATTATCGTATTACGGAGGGGGGGGGGGGATCGATCTATGCGAAAACGTAACCAACATTGATACAATTAAAGGGGGGGGGGAATGTGTAAAAATTGATCAAAAATCACGTAATAATGTGGAAAAAAGAATGAAAATTGACAAAAAATAGTTAAAAATTACGAAAAATTAAGCAAAAATTCGACAAAAATGGGTAAAAAAATGATGAAAATTGATCAAAAATCACGTAATAATGTTGAAAATTGACAAAAAATTGTGTAAAATCAATGAAAATTGAATAAAAAATGCAGAAAATTTATGAAAATATGTCGAAAAACAAGTGAAAATTGACCAAATATACGTAAAAAATAAGTGAAAAGTGTAGGAAATTGGGGTAAAAACATTGATAAATGTGTGAAAATTTACCTAAATATGAGAAAAATTGTTTAAAATACCGAAAATTGGTCAAAAATCACAAAACAATGTTGCAATAATGTAAAATTGACTAAAAATATACAAAAAAAAACATTGAAAATTGGGTTAAAAATTTGACAAAAATTGCTTTAAAATGCAAAGTTTTTCGTGATTTTTTATCAATTTTCGACTTTACTGGTGAATTTTTTATAAAATTTTTACACACTTTTAAATGACTTTTAACGATTTTTTGTGATATTTTTGGTCGAATTTCATTCATTTTTCAACATTTTTTCGTAAAATTTCTATACTTTTCATTTAATTTTCAGTGATTTTTCATCATTTCTTTGTCAATCTTTACTCATTTTTCAACACTATTACGTGATTTGGATTAATTTTTCCCTTGTTTATTTTCGTTGTTTTTTCAACATTTTGAGGTGGTTTCTGGTCAATTTTTTGCAGTATTTACAAATTTTTATCAAATTTTCATCCAATTTCCAATGATTTCCTACAATTTTTTCATATTTTTCGTTAATTCTCGCTGATTTTTCAACAAACTATCGTGATTTTTGATAATTTTTCGATGATTTTTAAAGATTTTTTTCATATTTCAGGCAAATTTTAACATATTTTTCAACATTTTTTCGTGATTTTTGATCAATTTTCACCACTTTTCTACGCATTTTTTGTCAAATTTTCAATTGCTCTTCCTTATTTTCGGTACAATTTTTTACATTTGTAACTCGTTTTTGTAAATTTTTTATCAAATTTTAAACGATTTTCAACGATTTCTCCATATTTTAATGAATTATTCACATATGTTTCAATAATTTTCGTGATTTTCGATTAATTTTCTGCATTTTTAACAAATTTTTGTCAATTTTTTCAATGATTTTTAATAATGTGAATTTTTGAATTTTTAGTTGCTTTATCGCGCAAATGATGTTTACGGAGGTAGTTTGAGCTGTTGAACGCGAATCTGTCGTTAGTTTTACTTTGTGATAATTTTGTAATTGATAAAGTAAGATTTATAATTTTCAGCCAAGTGAAGTTTAAAAGAAATAATTTTTCCATCTAAGAAGACTAGTTAAGTATTTCATGAGCGAGAAATATGGTGAAAAAATGATTTTTCGAGTTTACCAAGGTGTTCTCTTATTTTAAGAATTCTGCAAAAAGTATCACTTTGTACATTGGAACTAGATACACGCATAAAATAGAATTCTGTCAGAATTTCCTCCCTAAACTTTATGTATAGAACTCGATTTGAAGTTCTCAAACACTTGCATTGACTAGAAAAAAATTGTAAAAATATCCTTTGGTATTATCTGCCACTCTCGTAAGTTGGAAGAAAATTGTTTGAAAACTCGCAAAAATGGAAATTCTCAATGCCAAGACTAAAAAAATAGCATTTTGGCTCATAAAAATGAGGTAAGAGGAGCAAGGGACCAAAATTTGTTTCAAATTTTAGCTCTAGAATTTTCGAAAATGGTTTTAATTCAGTTCGAGGTAGAGCTCTGTTCTCGTAAGCGTATAAAATTTGAATCATATACATTCAAATTTCGGTCACGATTATTGATATGTACTTGATCGTTATTCCATTACTTACGATTTTTAACGCTGCAGGTTAGAAACGTTGAAAAAGCATATTTGAATTTTTTTCGATACTGCAAAATGATGAAAAATGCAACCAATCGATTCTGAAACTGCGGCGATCCGTTGAAAACTGTAATCACAGTCAGTATTAAAATTAATTCACAGTATAGTACCTACAGATGTCTCATAGTAAACATGGATTACGAAAATTTTACCAAAATAGTTTCTAAGAATTTATCAGCACATTACAAAACAGAAAAATCACTACGAAACACGAGTATAATTTTTTTTTTCACTATCATCATCTTTCTACTCAAAATTACTCATTTAACTCCGTAATTTTTTTTACCAAGTTCAAGGCCAAAGACTTTCCTTACTAACATTAAACCATCATCATTTACCCTCAAAAGAACTTTCACTCGTCTCTATAATAAAATTTGGTAAAAATTTGTCTTCCATTTAATTTCAATGAAGAAATCTGTACGTTAGCAATGAAAGTTGATAAAAATTGCATTTTATGTGAACGTCAACAAAAAATTCTAGGTGATTTGCAAATAAAACGTAGAATACACAAAATTGGTGGACGAGGACATAATTTTTACAACGCGATAAATTATAACCTTAAAAATGCAATTAATTATCATGCTGTACACACTTACAATGGATTATTTGGCACAAGAACAGCACAACATATTAATTTTTTCCAACATGTAAAAAGTGAATACGTCTTTTGAAACTAGAGACATCATATCTTCTGTCGTCTACCGGTATTCAGCTCATTTCTTTCCTATTTTCTGAAATTAAACTATTATGTAATTAACGGTTTAAATAATTAAACCACAACATGGCTTAATTCAGACATGCCAATATTAATTTGATAAATCCGTCGTTCAATTTGGTGACATTTTATTTGAAATAAATCATCATGTATACAGCTCCGAGTTGGCAACATTCTAAATAAATTTCACACACTTTAATCTGTTGACAATCACTTCAAACATTCGTCACTAATGATTGATATGAATTTACAACGTCATACTTACAAACTTCATTAATATGTAGGTAACGTGAAAATACTAAATCAGCATCTTCAAAACTTCTGGAATCAATGCTTCAGAGGAATTATAAGTAAGTAGACGATTAAAATTTCTTTTAAAACGCCTTATTCAGTGCTTCGATGAAAATTTTGTCAAATCAATGATGTACTGACATCTGGTCTCCGAATTTAACTGGAAATAAAAATAAACAATAATTACCACTGGAAGAAACAAGTTTGTACGATTTAAATTCAATATTTAGAACATTATCATGTACATGCAAAGATCATATGTTGAGCACCTGTGACATTCACCTGAACATGAGTCGCTTGTAGATGGTAGAATTGATGTTAAAAATTATCTTCCAAAGGCAATGAAGAAATACAACTACTAAAATCAGATATTCACCTTTTTCAGTAATTTTCTTGAAATGTTCTTCTGGATTTTTCATAAATAAAAAAAATTTGATCATGATTTAACCATCGCCGAAGTCCGAGCGCATGCGTACAACATTCTTGACAGAAGCGGACTATAGACACGGAAGCTTGTGATTGTGACTAACAACAACCGCTGATTATTTTGATAACGAAACCGACGCGTAAACTAATATTTATACGAATTTAAACTAATTATTTCAGTTTAATTCGACGTTCCAATAGCTATAAATGGCTGGAGATTCTCTAATCTACGGATTGGAATTTCAGGTAATATCATAATCTTCATTATATAACTTTTTCGTCATTATAGTACGTTTTTTTTCAATTCGTTACAGGCAAGAGCTCTATCAGCTCAAGTGTCTGAAACAGAGAAAACAAAATTTTTCATTGGGACACAATCGTTGAAACTTGGAAGCAATCAAGTCCACTCGGTACAACTAAATGAAGAAGATGATACATTGAAAACTCAAGCAAGTAGTTGAAAATTATTTCATTCGCGACACTACACGAATATCTACGTCATCGTTATACATATAAATTATTTCACAGGTATACAGACATAAAGATGGTGAAATCTGGTCTTTATCTTCATCTACGAAAGATCCGGGTATTATTTCAACTTGCTACAATACGATAGACGAATCTGATGGTAGTTTTGGTATGAAATCATCATTGTGGAGAATACCCGACGAAGATGATAACGATTTAGAACGTTTATGCGATTTCGATGTCAAATCGCACGGAACAGATATTAAAGTAAATAATTAAATAACACATTGGTATAAAATGACATCATCAGTATACCATCAACAACATTTTCTTGGCATAGATAGCTGCTTTTCATCCTAACGATGGATCTCAAATTGCCACCGTTGTCGACAATAAAGTATTAATATGGAATATCGAATCTGGTACGAGTAAGCTCACGAATACGATATCGATGGAAGCAAAAGGTACGTAACATTCATTGTGTTATCGTGAAAATACTTCCAATTGAATGAACCAAATCATAATATCGTTTGAACAGGACAACCAAAATTTACTACCGGTAAGTGGAACCCACCTGTTAATGCTCAGTTCGCTACCGCCAATGATTGCTCTGTGAAAGGCTGGGATATTCGTAGTTCTTCAAAACATGCTTGGGTTATTGAAAATGCACATTTACAATTAGTCAGGTAAAAACTGCGTTCATATTCGTATGGTACACCAAAACTGAAAAATATTACGATAAAATCTTTAAAACGTACTATTATCACTTTTAGAGACTTGGACTTTAATCCGAACCGGCACTATTGCTTGGCAACTTGCGGAGACGATGGTAGATCGAAATTCTGGGATTTGAGAAACACATCGCAATCTCTAGTAACGAGAAACGACCATTCGCACTGGGTCTGGGCTATTCGATACAATCACTATCATGATGAATTAGTTGCTTCGGCTAGTAGTGATACTAGAGTATTAATAACTCGTATACAGTCTATATCTTCGTCTTCTGTGATACCGGACGAAGAAGCAAATACTAAAGATAAACTTGCCGACGGAGTTATCGCCACGTTTGACCAACACGAAGATTCGGTTTATTGTGTCGAATGGTCTTCGGCAGATCCGTGGATTTTAGCCTCCTTAAGTTACGATGGTCGATTACTTATAAATAGAGTACCAAAAATCGAAAAATATAAAATACTATTATGAGATTTAGATGATTGAAACGTATTTACTGACCAATTACGTTTCAACGCTTCTCGTTTTCAGCTTCTCGTTCCATCCGCCAGTTTTGTGCAACGTAAATCATCGAATATCTAAAGCACTGAATTTTTAAGCCAAAACTGAAATAAAAAATGATAATAACTGTGATATTAAACTTCTAACCTAAGTTTTATTTATTATATAAATATTCAGTAATGAATAAAGATGCATTTTGATATTTGTAAAGTAACGACGCGACTTCATTCCTTTTCATTATTTTACAACGATTACGAAATAAAATATGATAATAGAAGTTTGCCTACTCGCTTATTTATCTTATAAAATTGCGTTTTATCGTTTACTAGCACATATTGAGCAGATATTTCATATTCAAACTCATCGAATGAAAAGTATACAAGGTATACACTTACCATGACCGTTATACAGGAATAATCTTTTGTGTAGCACAAGAAAGCTTTGGAATATTGAAAAACACGATCTTAACTCATGAAATTAATTAAATTTAATACGCAAAAACATAAAAATTTCGAATTTTAATGAAAAAAATACCGAAATCTTAGAGAACCAAGTACGAAGTAGCACAAAATTTAAAAATAAAACCGTGTTTTCCTGTTAGATCTCGACTTCATGAACATGACTCTGTTCTGAGTGACGCGTCGATTGTATTATTTGCAACCAATCACAATACTTTAGGCATTGTTACCATAACTACAAATTCCAAAATTGCAGTTCTGATAAAATTTCTCTTTCAATTTTTAATTTTTTTTTTTTCGTTGGACTTTCAAATAATTGTTTTTATCGTGCATAATCATTATTAAATAAATATTTTCAAGAATTTTCATCTTCAATATTAAATTTGAAACTTCAATTACACAATTAATTAAACAATTAATATATGGCAATTACTCAAAATGAATTGAAAACGAAGAGTAACCGAATCACGATTTTGTCATTGCTCATCGGTAACAAATCTTTAGTTTATTTAAATTTTTTGAGAATTGGAAATAGAAATCGTTCAAGAAATTATTACAACACACTAATCATCATCTTTCAAACCCAAATTCACCGTCGTAAAAATTCATTTTGCTTTTCTATTATTAAAAAAATAATGTAAGATGGAAAAAAAACACCAAGCATTAGATTTATTAAAATATTTTACAAGCGTTAGATTAACATTAATTTATAAAGGTACATATAAATTAAAGTTGAACGCCGATTATAAAATTTAAAGCGCAAATTCATAGTATGTATCACAGCCTGAATATTACTGAAAAAAATTACCATCGATGTCATTTTCATTACATTAATTTCTTTCACTCGCAATAGATAATACTTCGGTTGAAAAAATACGTACAAAATGTTTACCAACTTTCCAGTTATTTAATTTATATTAAATATTAATCATTTAATTGTAAATAATACATAATCTGGTCAGTTAAATCGATACATTGCATCGTAGATTGCTGCGACATTTCAGACAAAATCTTTTCAACAAAATTTAATTTTCAGACTACTTTTTTATACGGAATATGTGAAGAAAAATTAACCTCGTTAGATCATTTTTAGAATATTTTCGAAACTCGAAAGTACCTACTACTTAATCAATTAATTTAGACTGATTCGCATATGTATCATCAAATTACATAGACTATGAAGGCTTGAACTGGACAGTGGAATCGAATCTACGAAGGTAAAACACACTGCACGTAAAATAAAATAGGTATCGAATCGCATCACTGATCACTTAATCCAAGTAAGTGAACCAATGCTATTCTTTAGACCCTTTACAATTAACATTTCGTAAACACCATTTTCCAAGAACTTGATCTCTCGTAACAGCAACTTTTTCGTTGTTGCAAACTGACTAAAAAGTATACGACGAATCTTGCTCAGATCATCATTCAGGAATCAAATTACCTGTAAACAAAATAAAACGTTTCAATTAATAAAAAAAAACAAAAAAAAAACGTACAAAACACGATTAAATTCTCATCAGATTCCGCTTCAGACTTACTTTACACATTCAAATCGGCCATCATTTTTCTAAAATCGGCCAAAGTATTGTAATCAGGATCCGAATCAATATCTTCGAAATCTTTACTAGTATCGGACTTGGTAAAACTAGGATTATATCTGCTTAACGATAACGGACACGGTAGGAATTCTTGCATCACAGAATGATGAGTTATTAACGCCGTCAGCGTGGTGAACTCTTTCGTGAAACCCTACAAAATGAAAATATTACAATTATTACCGTGAAATTTTTCAAATACTATTTCATTTACTCGCATAGTATATTATTATTATTACTATGGTCAAGACGAAAAAGAAAAAAACCCCCATACGAGTACGAGTATCGTGGTTTTATAGCAAAATATGGCCGCAGAATAATACAATAGCCCTTATTTCGTGATTACTGACCGCAAACTAAAGTTTTCCATTGTTCGAATTTCAACAATACTTTAGGTACAGTAACTGTATCCTATGTGTACATACTACATTCTATTTTTACTCTTTAAACAATTTTTACCCCCTTTTTTCTCATTCTCATTGGCTATAATATGAACGTCCAATACACTATTATACGATTTCAACGTTACAGTTTACTTAATCCTTGCTACATAGTTTTTTTTCCCCCTCAAGTAGATACCTACGAGTGTGTATCGAATACCTCTCGTTGTTGTTTTTTTTTTTTTTTTTTTTTAAATATTCTATGTATTTTCTTCTTTCTATCAACATTGTATGGTTCTTGACATGTTCAAGTTTGCTATTTGACTCGAAACTAAGATAATATTTATATTCAACTCTGACATGTCAAGTAACCCAGCCAAGTTCGGTTCATCAACATCAGGCTTACCTAATTATAGGAAATTTATTCGCGAATTTTATCCCTAATGTATTTTTATACTACATTTTCAAGGCGGTTAATTTATTCGTATATATGCGGTGTATAGTGTTTTCATATGTTCTAGGGAAATACCTAAGTAGATACATTTGTTTGATCGTTGGTTAATAGGTACCTACCTATAATAATTTAGTAAAATAATAGCTCCACTTTGTAAAATTATACGTAATAAAATGGGTGAATTCATTTTGAAATATTTGTGATAGGTGCCAACATCAGTAACAGTACAAATATGTTTAGGTATACAGCTAGTATTTGTCTACTTGCGTTACTGATCGAACTAACCTTTATTTTATAACCTTTGTTGGTTCTAATGATTAAATAATGAGCGATTCCTCTTGGATGATATTCTCGCGGTACTCGTAACGATAAAGCGTAACAGCCTGATTTGGTTGTACTTTCACGTACCATAAATGCTCCGACTGGTTCGTGGCTTAATACTTCTAGGGTTATTTCTCTGCAACACATCAAAAAATTCATTTCGGTTGATTAATCAATCGTTATTATAATTATTATATTGGTATATCGGTTTCCTTTCATCTGCTCATTGAACTTCAGAAGCCTGTTGTACGTTTTAAGGGCAATGACGTCCGTCGCGTCGTTGTTCCAATCGAGCCGCTCCGGTAGCTTCTTTAATTACTTGTATCGGAAGAATGTGTGTACCTTCTGGAGGTATATGTAAATTTAATGCATTTAGCTATCTACTACGTATTATATTGAGTACTCGTGTATCTATCTGGTAGAATATTTTGATTTACAAATGTGCTATGTAAGGGTAATCAATCATTGATGTATTTTTATACGTCAAGATTCTAAGGAATTTGGTGTTTTGGTAAAGGAGAATACCCCGAAGAACAAATTGATCTACTTTTTTGAATATTTTTGGTTTCAAAATTTCGGTTACTTCCTTATAATTAAATAGTAATTAATTACCTTCACCTTTGTTTGACTAATTTTTTGAAAAATCCCATTGTGAAAATGCTATCAGTTTGGTGTCATTTGACCAGTCATTTTCGAGTCAGTACAAATTAGATCTCTCTTAGAAAAATTTCAATCATTGAGAATATTGATTGCTCCGCCTACATTAATAGGCATTGTAATTACTAGATCAGTTTCAAATCAAAAAAACTCCATCAATTCTGTAGCACAAAAGTGGTATATATTTGGCAAACTCCTGAATTTCAGATGACACTTGAATGGTACATTACTGACATACTTCTAACACATTTGTTGGCATTATCAGGGCTCAAATATGTTCTTTGTTTGGCATTTTTGTTGGTACATTGATGTTGTTTAAATGCCATATTTCGGATGCTCGTAAGATTATATTCTATTAGCACAAACATGACATGAAGTTGATGTTTTAGTTGACACGTTTCTGACACATAAATGATATTTCGGACGAAAATTGTGTTGCGTCATCATGACACAAATGTGTCGTATGAATGTAACTTGATAATCACGTGTTGTTAGAACATTAAAGCACCTTTTTGACACAGTTGCAGCATGCTTTTTACTTCGTTTTGGCAGCACACTATTGTCATTATAATGACATCTGACATGCTTTTGACTTGATTATGACAAAAATGTAACTTGATAGTGGTATGCTTCTGACAACATTTCGAAACAATTTTTACGAAGTTGTGACATGATTCTGACACAACTCTAAAATATTTTGATCTGGATTCTGATACATCGAAACAAAGATATATATGTATGTCATAACTGAGTCAAAACAGTGCTTAAATGGTGTCAGAAACATGTCACAGTTGTGTCAGAATGATGTCATAATGTTATCAGAAGTGTGTCACTACTAAGTCACATATGTGTCATAATCAAATCAAAAGCAAGCCAAATATCATTAATATGACAATATTGTCCCGCCAAAACCGAGCAAAACCCACCTCAACTATCAAAAATGTGCCAAAGCAGCGTCAAAAACATGTCATAATAGTGTCAAATCAATTCTACACCGCTGTCAAAAGCATGTCACCACTAAATAAGTCACACATGTGCTATAATCAAGTCAGAAACATTTCATTGTTATGTCAACAGTGTACCATCATTGTTCTGATACCTCGTCAAATAAATGTCGCATCATTGTGAGGAACAAAAAATTAAGAAATTAATGCCCTTCGGAACTTCTTATACTAACTGCCTTGGTAGATGAGTAGATAAAAATGCCGATATTTACCCAAAAAGTCCAAAGTTCAAATCCCATCACCGACAAAAAATTAAAAAAATTTCGTAAGTAATATAAATGTCAGAAACATGATATTTTTTCGACAAAAGGTATTGTTTTTGCATCAGAAGTATGCCACTATCATGTCAGAAATATATAATTATTGCGTCAAAAACATGTCACTGATGTATCAAATATATGTCATTAATATGTCATAGTCATGTCATAAGGAAGTCATTTTGAAGTCATCCTGGTGCTACAATTGTGCCATTTTAATATCGCTGTCATGAGTTTGGCAAATATTTAGTGATCTTTGATTGGCTGAAGCATTGTCAGCAGTGTACTGTTTTTGCTGTCAAAAGTTTAACGTCAGAACTACGAAATGTGACACTATATTTCTTTACCCCATTTGCATGATGGGATAATTTGTCCTGGCTAAAAATTTAAATGCTACATTTTTATTCTTCCTTGGTGTTGACACTTTCAAGCCTGATTTTACGCGGGTTGTTAGAGGGGGAAAGGGGGGGTATCAACAAAGAAATGTTATGCTGATTACAAAAAATATTCTACTCAAAAATCGTCACTTCTTTTAAACTAATCATTTTAGAGATCCAAAGTCTAAAAAATTTTATGGCAAATTTTACAACATTTTCAGCCATTTTTTTTTCTTAACCATCATTTTGTGAATTTTTCTACGAGTTTATTGCATGTTTAAAAATTTTTTTATTTTTAAATTATGTGTTGGGAATTTTTGTGCGTGGTTTTGAGAAAAAATATTTTCTCACATGATCATCTAAGATTTTTTATTTCATTTAATATTTTATATAAAATTTTATACGTGTAATTTTAACGTTTTTTTTGAATAAAATTTTAATAATTCGTAATAATTATGATTGATTTGTAATGAAAATTTTTCAGTTAATTTTGGAAAATTGTGAATAATTTTTATGGTATTTTCATAAATATCGGGAAAAGTTTTTATCGCTTTTAAAAAATTTCTTGTCACTTTTTATCTGAAAAATCACAAAAATTTCAATTTTTTTCGAATACTTTGTCAAAATTATTCAATATTATAAAGTAAAATGCAAAAAAACAGCGTGAAAATCTTTTGAAAAAACATAAAATTATGGATTAAAAATAAAAATAACTTTTAAAGAAAGACATGAGACTTGAAAAGCCATTAAAAATGTAAAGAGTCGTTAAAAAATGAAAAAAATAAAAATAAAAATCTCAAAAATTTTCCGTATATAGATGAATTACAAGAAAATTGTTTAAATACATTATGAATCATCAAAAAAAAAAAAGTTGAAAAACTGAATAAATTATCATAAAAATAATTTCACAAATCATAAGAAGCCAAAAATTTGGAAAAAAAAGGTTAAAATAAAAAAAAACTAAAATAAATTTAATAAAATAAGTAGCTCAAAATACATTATAAAATGAATTAAATGATGAATGTTTGAAAATTGAATAATCTTCATAAAATTATCCAATAAATCATTAAAATTTTGTAATAAGTGAAAAAACTGCTTGAAATGATATGAAAATCATGATGTCATTTCCAGACATTTTGAGCAATTTCTAAAATTTCAGAGTATTTTTACGTTATTTTCATAATTTTATTCATCATAAAAACCTACTTTTTTGGAATTCCAAACAACTGAAGAATTTTATATGCATTTCTGATCAAAATTTTAAGGTTCAATTTTATAAAAATTTAAAAAATTGAGATAAAAAGTCGAACCCCCAAAAGGCACATCTAGAGCCCCAACTAAAATGTACTATATATACCAAATTTCAATTCCTAACTCAACTTGTTGGGGAGATAGGGGAGGAACAGCCCTTTTTAAATAAGAAAAAGGGGAAAACCTCCATATCTCCTCTCCTAATAGACTTGAGAGGTTGATTTTTGGATATGTTATGCAATTTTTGATTTCCTATCAATTGACTCGAGAAGGGGCAATTTTTGCGTTTTTGAACCCTCAGCACCTCCTCCCCTAAATTGCGGCATAACTGAATTTTGATCCAAGTTTATCCCCACTCATACACATACATATATTTAATTTGCGGCCAAACTGAGCCGATTGATCAAATTGGAGCGATTGTGGTCGGTATTGAGCGGAGTGAATGATTTTAATGTTCGGAAAAAAAATAAAATCTCCTCCCCCTGATCCGCCATTGTTCGACAGACCGTAACAGCCTAGTTTTCATGGACAACATGACATAGAAAATCAGTCTAAAAATTGTAACTTTCGTACATGTAACACCTATCAATTTTTCATACCGGTATCTCACCCTTGCCCCTCTTCGGAATATACAAAAAACAAAATTTATCATCACTTTAAATTTCTTTTTTTATTAAAAATACAAACTCTAGAACTCATGTACGCATATAATTCTTAACTTTGGCCAAATCGCGATGAGCCGTCATCCAGACGCCATAACCTAATCCTAACCACAACGAAAATCCGGTTCATTTGCGATTGTCAATCCAAAAAAAAAAAAAAAAAAGGTAGATAAGACGCCAAAAAAATTCACATTCCAGACGTTCTTGTCGAATATATGCAGTGGAAAAAAAAACCATTCGTACGGAGTGTGCCCAAGGTTCACTACCACGCATTTAACTAAATATGCCATAAAATGTACATTTTACAGCGGTCGTTCTCGTTTATTTAGCGATGATAAGCTCGAGTCGTGGTGCCTGAGCGGTAAGAGGGCGGTGAAGTTATTACACCTATAATCTATTACCTGCATGTTCATACACGATGCATATACATATATAAGTTTATGTTTCTTAAACTGGTTAATGACGGAGATATTCATCGTTCGAATTCAATCGATAATGCACATGTGTATTGTGTACGTAAGTAAGTTGGTTATAACAATAATTTTTGTTCAAAAATGACGCACTCCCGGCCTTTTAGGTATTTATCCGATAAATACACGTATTTTATCAGCATGGTAAAATGACTCACTGGCCCATAGAGTGACAATTGAATGGAGCAGAAGAATGAACAGAGATTACATAAATATATGTACGGTGTATGTGCGGGTAACAATGAAATGGAATGTTTACCTGGGAATTCCGGCTTGAAACCAAGGTGCCAGTTTAAGCTCGTTTTCTTCCTTATGCTTAATCAAGCTATCAGCTCGTTCAGGTGGTAGAGGAGGTGGTGGTGGTGGTAACGAGGTTTTAGTCTGCGAACTAGGATGTCTATACCTTTTATACGTTTTACATTCGTCGTTATCCGAACTACTGCAACTGTTTTCAGATGGTATGGTTTTCTTATCTCTATTATGACTAAATGGTACATCGCTACTGGTTAAATTTCTGTAATGGAAGAAAATAAACAAGAAATATGAAGTTAGAATAATTTCAAAGAGCTCGAGTTATTATGCATAATACATACATATGTACTGGTGTATTTATAACATTGAATTTCGAGAGTTGAGACCATCGTGAAACCGAATCATCATCAAAATAATGAATCTAATTAATTAGCTTTAATTCATCCCTATCTATGTAGATAGTAGGTTAGGTAGTCTTGTCGTAGAGAAACATTTTGAGTCAAAGGCCAAACTAAATAAGCACAGGTATGAACTTATAAAGGACTCTCTCTTCAATTGCTCTTTTTGCAGGGAGGAAGAGGGGGGACCTAACTTCTTTTATTTGTTCAATTTCTTAGCTTCGAAAAATCCTCTCGAACCTGGGTAACAGTGAATTTTTACATGCTCTCTTCAGTCCTCGTGATACTTCTGCACTGAATCGAATGGCAAATACTTTTACTAAAAATTTGAACGACTTACTTCTTTAAGTTTATTCATTGTATGTTTTAAAACATTATAATTTTGAATTTTAACTTTGATTTTCTATTCGCAAAATAATTTTTTATGCCACAAAGTAATATAAAACTCTTGCAGGTAATCTTAACAATGAAATTTCAATCCTTTAAGCTAGTTTGATCGATCTGTCAAAATTTAGAGACCCTAAGCATCTGTTTGATTTGAGCATTGAAAATTTCAGTGTCATTGGTTAATTTGAGATGTAAGTACTAAGTACTTACATATGTAGGTATCAGTGAGTAGCTAATAACATAGATTTTTCTCTCCTCTCGCTATTTTTATTGTAAAATTTTGGTACTTACATCGATAATGCATCCGAATTTTGATCTTTTATCTTTACCCACCACAGTAGTAAATGATATCTTCACCCTTCCCACTAACTACTAATCAATGTATGTATTTACAAACATGTATTTATGTATTTCATATTTCCTTTTTAGTGTAACCAATCTCATGAGTTAGCCACCAAATCAAACTTATCGCCCAAATACCAGCAGCTATTTATCGATATGAAAATCAGCGAGAAATTTGTCGACTGAGGAGAGAAAACAAAGTGAACAGTTATGCTTGAAAATGATCAAAATGCTCTTTCGAACCACACAATAAATTTTTAAATATTTTATTACATTCAAAAGCAGTTGATATTTTTT
Organism: Ferrisia virgata; assembly: GCA_900060175.1. Classification (NCBI taxonomy): domain Eukaryota; kingdom Metazoa; phylum Arthropoda; class Insecta; order Hemiptera; family Pseudococcidae; genus Ferrisia; species Ferrisia virgata. Next base: position 32,563 of record FIZR01023528.1, on the reverse strand, counting down.
TGGAGTTTTTCTCAGCAAATCTACTTGAAAAAAACAAATAAAAAACTAGAAGTATGAATTCCAAACTTCAGCTGTGAGAATTCAATTCTCACAGCAGACAGACATATGAGTTTCTAAGGGCGAGAGGAAGAGTAATTTTCACTGCCTTTCCCCCTTATTCCCTCAAATATATGGGTGCCAAAAAAAATTTAAAAGAGGTATTTACAGGGGTCGGATTCAACATACGATCTCATGATTTTACTTAGAAGATTCGATTCATACGATAACGCCACCAATATTATCAATTTAGGTTTACTTCATAACATAAAGCTGGGAGAGGGGAGGAGGGGTGGACTCAGAGTTCAGTAGCCTATTGATAGGATTTTATAAGCAGTAAAGACGCTAAATTTTGAAACCAGTTTACTAATGATTTATCTTCCTGAAAATCTTCTCTCTACCATGGTGGAAAAATTTGAAACAGTGTTGGTTTCAATTGAGAATTTTGAGAATGTCACAAGGCAATATCATTTTTTCGCGGTAATATACTCTTTTTCGTTATTGTGGTTGAAGGAGGAAGTAGAGAGGGGAATTTTCGCGTTAATATTTTATCATTTTTGATGAAGGGAAGAAGGGGGGACCCTTTTATAGCACATACTTTATTCAAAATTTTAGCCCGGGTGCGCCATGGTCGAAATTTGAAAAAAAAACTCGAAATATGAGGCTAAAATGGGAAAATATTAGGGGGTTGATGTGTGGAGGGGTGGGTGTTATGGGCAGAGTAGGAATCCCCGGGAATTTTCCACTTATTCCATATCGTTTACTACGTATGTATCTGAACACAAATTATTAGAACTTGAGAAATTTTTCCCCGAACGAAAAAATTTTTCGAATATGTTCCCATTTTAGCCTCTTATTTCGAGTTTTTTTTTTCAAATTTTGACCACGGCGCATCCGAACTAAAATTTTAAAAGCAATACATGTTATGAAGGGATTTAATATACATCTAAAAAACATAATTTCAAAATTGTACGAAACCATTATCCATAATTAAAAAAATTAATAAATCTTATAAAAGGGCATTTTGGGGGCAATTTTAGGGAACGGGGGTGTTGATTTTTTCAGAGATGCCCCTTATACATGTCTAGAAGATATCGAAAAATTGCGCAAATCGATCAATTAGCATCTTTAAAAAAATTTATATGTGATTTTCACTTATAACCCCCCTCCCCTCCCTCGAAAATCATTAGGGTTGAGGGCTAAAACTTTGGTGAAGGACGTACCTCGACAGTACCTACCTAACAACTAAGTATCAGTCTGAAATCTTTCGGGGGCAAATTTAACATAAGGTATAATCCACCCAAAGACTTTTCACCATTTGGTTTGCTTTCAAGGATTTGTAAAAAAAAAAAAACACTTTTTTACAGTTTTTCACAATTTTTTGAAATACTATAAAGGAATTGTTTTTAAAAAACGTCCTTCACTCCCTCCCCGGGTAATGGATTTATCCAAAAAATTACTTTTTCGATACTATAAGGGTGGAGGGAAGGGGTGTAGTGATACTGAAAAATCTAAAGAAGCAAAAATCTAGAACCACGACTGCCATTCAATTTATATTATATTTGAGTTTATCATAACAGCTCAATGGGCGAGGAAGGAATATACATATCGGTGGGATGAATTCGAAAAGAGGGCATAATAGTTGCGAAAAAAGCTCAAAATGATGTGGTAAAAATTTCAGCTTCTTCAAAAAATTTCAAAAACTCGGAAAAGAAATCTTTTTTTAAATGTAATTATTACTCATATTTCAACACTTTTTTTTTCAAGGGATTTAAAAAAAAAAGACATGGCATTTTTTTCACGAAAAAACTACGAAGGAATTTGTTTTGAGAAACGCCCCCCCCCCCCGAAATGGATAGACAAAAATTATCTAAAAATTACTTTTTCGACACTGTAGGGGGGAGGGGGTAGGTTTCAGTGATGTGTAAAAGTCTAAACAATCAAAAATCTACCACCACTATTAAATTAATATTATCATCAATTTACATCCAGACAGCTCATTCAGTGGGGTGGGGGGGGTAAATCGATGGGAAAATTTCAGAGTGGTAAAAAATGAAACCTCACCTCACCAAAAATCATTTTCGAGATGGTAAAAAGATGCAATAGAGATGAAAAGTCGAAACCACCAAAAAGCCCATCTTATGGAATCTACTTAACCCACATTCCAAATTTCGGCCCCCTATCTCCTCGAGTTGATGGGAGGAGGATAATGTTGGAAACCAATTTTCTTTCAAGTAAAAAAAAAAGGAGTAACTTCTTCATTTCTCTTCCTAATTGACGTAGGTGGTTTAGTTTTAGAGAAGTTTTGCATCTTTTGAGTCTTTTATCGATTGGCTCAAGAACAAACAGTTTTTGACCAGCATCTCTTGCTTCTGGACATGATTGAATTTCGAGCCAGGATCATCACTACTTATATACACATGTATGTATCTAACTTGTTTCCATGACCCAAAACAGGTTTTATTGATCATCTCCCCACCCCCTCCCCCTTCCACTACAGACCTCATCGGGGAATAGTACATTATACTTCGATTTTTTGTCACAATCTGACCCAGAGATTCAGTTTAAAAATATTTCTATCCCTGAAAGTGACATCCTTACAAATGGTTTTTACGGGTTTACCCCCCCCCTCCCTCACCACCGGGTTTCCTTCAATTGTATTTGTATAATTTAAAAGCTGCTTGTATACATCTTATATATTTACTTAACATTACAACTGAAATTGTTAAGAATGCTCTATTTTTGGCCACAAAACTTCTGGCCAAAACTTTGGTGAGGGATGTTTCTTAATAGTACCTATCTATCACTTAAGTATTAGCCCGAAGTCGCTCGGTGGTAAATTTAACATTGTTATCCACCCCACTCAAGAAAAGTTTTTCTTTCAGTTTTTTAAAATATGTATTAACAAACTTTGAGTTAGTTTTTCAAATTAAAAAGAATTGTGTTGAAAAGCCTGACATTTTTGCTGCATTATTTTGCGTTAATTTCGCAACAGTTGTGCCAAAATTCGTCCAACCCTTTTGAAAAAGGTGTTTAAAAATTCTATAAGCGCAAAACCAACATCGACCACGACCATCCTTTGGAATTTCAGACTCGTACATCTTCGATTTCGTTTAAATAAAAATACAAATACTTACTTAAAATAATAAGATACTATAAACAAGTACGTAGCAAATAGCAAGCGAAGATTGTATTTACCTTAAAGCGTACACTTCCGTTTTAGTACTTTCACGTTTGGTGTTGGGCGACAAAGTACAAGTTTCTTTTTGAAAACTTATGCATCCTTCCGGAGTGGGTCTGGTCGAAGGAAATCCTTCGTCGTGCAGAATTTCCTTTATGTTAACCGGAACTCTTTTAATTAATGGCGGTTTCTCCAGCAGCCTTTTGTAGATATTTAGCTCGGTGGGCGAATTACTTTCGTCGCTGGTCGGCGTACTTTGATTCGATCCGGGCGACGAATTGTTTTCGAAAACTCGCAGACCCGGGATCGAGTTGGGTTTCGGTTGCGAACCGACGCCACCGACTAGGCCGGCGACCATTCCACCTCCGCTGGTGTAAGATGACGCCGCAGTTTCTATCGGTTTATTCGGAGACGTCATTAATTTACTCTGCCAAACGAGCGGGGAAAGAAAAACAAATACAACCGCGTCATTAGTATACGTGATAGGTAGGTAGAGGTAGAAGTACTAGGTACGTACGTATGCTGTTAATGCAATAATATAATACGCGTAGATATTTGTACACGATGAGAAAACCCATTCACGAGCTTACAGTTGACCTCTGTTTGCCATTACGTGAAATTTACATTTAACCTTTCTCCGGCACCAAATTCCGATCATAGAGGCCGAACTATAACTCCTCTACAGCCCATTTATTCAGCCAAAACAGAAAAAAACCACATTCTCTCAGCATATACATTTATGTTGGGCCTACGTAGCAGCATAAGCAGTTCCCTCAGGATAACATCATACACGTGTCTTACAGATACCCTCTCTTCTGTCCTCAGTCATGCCCATGATCTTTCAAAATCGTTGCGTGAAATCAACCGATTTTTTTTTCTCTTTTCTTTTTTCTAAATCAGCAAATAACGTCTCCCAGTTCGATATTGTCGTTTGCAATGTACACTCGATAAATCTAAGTTCAATGGAAACGAGCTAATATCTGCAGTAGTAAAAGCATTTTTCATCATACGAAGCTGATATCGAAAAAATAAATCGACCAGCTGAATGATTGATAGATGAGGATAACTTGTGTACGAATAAGGTGATTTTTTTATTCCATTCAAATTGCTCGTTACTGTATAGATTTTGGCTTTAGGGAGTCTGTTTAACGTAAGAGTCTTATTACACTACTATTCAATTAGTAAATTAGTATAAGCGAGCTTAATTGACAGGTTGCTCGTTCTGTCGGTGCATACCCATAAATACAGGTTTCACCCTGCTTAACGTGTGTTTTTTGTTTGTGTGTGAGATCGAGCCGACGGACATGTATGTACTTAATAAAATTACCGGTTAGATATGTTCGTATTTTCAAGCCTACAATTGGCATCGCCGCTCCGACAAAAGGTGAAAAATCAATATGTAGATAACACGATAGTGATGTTTTTTAAAACGTGTGGAGAGGGAGCTCAAATATCGGTTTGAATTTAGATTTTTAATTCATTAATAGAAGGTGGGAAGGGTGAAATTTACAGTGGTTTTTAATTGACTTGAAAACGACAAGGTGAAAATTTCATACTTGTCTCAGTTCAAATTTTCGAATTTTCAAAAAAAATATCGATACAAATCTATGCTCAAAATGAATCGAAATTTAATCCTAATTCCACCACCCAACGCTATAAAAATTTCTTGAAGGGTTTATTAGTAAAAAATATTCATAAAAATATAGTTTTAAAACAAAGCATCGCTTTGCAATGCTTTTTAAACCTGATTTCCCAGAAATATTTTAATTACGTGAATTGAAAGCGATGTTTTTTTATTGACTTGAGTGAGGGTAGGAGAAGTGCAATAGGGCCAAAGAGAAGACAAGACCACTAAAAAACACATCCACGATCCTTATTAAATGAACACACCAAATTTCAACTTCCTAGATCAAATTTGGAGGGGAGTTATACGAGAAACAAACACAAAGCAAGAGAAAATCCGACCCAAAAATCACACATTTCTGAGCTGTAAAGGGAGAAAAAGGGTCTAAAAAGTTGAAACCCCCAAAAGGCACATCAATGGCGTTTACTAAGTCTACATACCAAATTTTAACTTTCATCTTAATTCAGAGGGGAGATATGATAGGGACACCACTTTTTCAAGGTTAAAAAGGGGAAAAACATTCCTCCACCCCCACCAAATTGATATAGGAGACTGCTTTTTGGATACGTTATATAATTTTAGATTATCTATCAATTGACTCAAAAAGAAAATTTCTTATGATTTTGGATCCTCAACACCCCCTCTTCCAAATTTAAACATAACTGAATTTTAATTCAAGGTTTAAAACGTGAGAAGTTCCTTTATTTTTACATTTCGTAAAAATGATCAAAAATCGGGTAAAAAATAGCCTAAAATTCGTAAAAAATGCACAAAATTGATCAAAAATTACAAACAAATTTTGAAAATAATGAGAAAAATAAATTCAATAAGTAAAGAAAAAAATTATCAAAAATTGGGTAAAAAACTGGAAAAAATTAGTTAAAAATGCGGGAAATTGATCGAAAATCACGAATAAATGTCGAAGAAGATCTGAAAATTGACCTACAATATGAAACAAATTGTTAAAAATAATTAAAAATTGATGAAAAAAATCGTTGAAAATCATCAAAAATTATGAAAAAATGTTGGAAATAGGGTTAAAGTTGATCTAAAATATAGAAAAAAATTGTTAAAAATCATCAAAAATTGGATAAAAAATTGAAAATATGTGAAAATTTTGACCGAAAATGCGAAAAAAATTGATAAAAGTCATCGAAAATCGATCGAAAATCAAGAAAAAATTTGAAAATTAGCTGAAAATTGAACTAACATAAAAAAAAATCGTAAAAAACATTTAAAAATGTGTAAAAGTGGTCAAAAATATGCAATAAAAGCAAAAACTTTATCAAAAATCGTGAAAAACGATGGCAAAATTGGGTGAAAATTTGAACTAAAATTAACTGAGAAGCGTAAAAATAACCAAAATTACGAAAAAAATCGTTTTGAAAACCATTTAAAATTGGGCAAAAATTTGAAAAAAATAGTCTGGAGTTGCAAAAGACTACCAAACATCGTAAAACATCATTGAAAGGTGATCAAAAATCATGAAATAATGAAAAAAATAATTAAAAATTATCAAACTTGGGTAAAAATTTGATAAAAATGAGTGAAAATACTGAAAATGGGGAAAATTGACCTTAAACATGAAAAAAATACGTTTTAACACCTCGAAAACCGGTTAAAAATTTACAAAAAAAATGGGTAAAGTGACAAAAAACCGATTAAAAATCACGAAAAAATGTTGAAAAATGAATGAAAATTGACCTAACAAATGATAAAGATCATTGAAAATCATCGAAAACTGGGTTAAAATTTGATATAAAATTAGTAAAAATACACCTAAAATTTTAAAACAAAGCTTTGAAAAACGTCGAAAAAATGAGTAAAAATTTGATAAAAATGGATAAAAAGTGACAAAAAATCTATTAAAAATAACCAAAAAAAATGTTGAAAAATGAGTTGAATTTGATCTAAGATAAGATAAATATCATCGAAAATTAGGTAAAAATTTGACTGAAATGAATTGAAAATGCAGAGTTTTTCGTAATTTTTGATCAATTTTCTGCACTTTTTTACTATTTTTGGCCAATTTTTACTTCCTTTGTTAATTTTTTACTCAATTTTCGACGATTTTAAACGATGTTTTCCACATTTTCGGTCAATTTTCACATCTCTTTCATGATTTTTTCATCAATTTTGAATAATTTTCTACGATTTTTCATTGTTTTCAAACTATTTTCACCTCCCCCTTCATTAAGGAATTCCTGATTATGTTACGTCTTAGATAACATGAGATGAAATAAATACGAGTATTAAAATAGCGGATCAAATTAGGGCCATTCACTGTACGATTAAAAGGATCAAAAAAAAATTGAGATAGGTATTAAGAATATAGGACTCTCTCTTAATCAAGTTGACACGAGGCCCCCCAAATTGCTGAGCACGTCCCTAAATTGCTCAAAAAGTGATAAATCGTCGTACCTTAATATGGCCAGTGCATTGGCTAAATTTAGCGTATTTTGGCTGAAAAATCATCATTCCAACTCAATTCGATGTAAAATGGAAACCAAAAGTGGAACTCAAAAGTTTGATAGGATGTTTCCACTTGCACTTAGGTAAGCAGGGCAACCATAACTAACTTTGCTGAGGAAAATACATTTATATACTTGCATACGAAGATGCCCAGGAGGGTTGGATATTGGATTTTTTTAATGATTTTCAGAAGATTCAATCTCGTTTATGATATCTGTGCGAATTTTCAATATGTGGGGTTTCCAGGATAGTCTTTTATCGAAGATTAACTCAAGGAATTTTGCACAGGATTTATATTGAAGTGTATGGTTGCCTAATTTGAAGACTGGTGCATGAATCTTTCTTCTACGTGTGAATAGTACGCAACTAAGAAGGTGAGTCGGTAATGTTGAGCCCAATGTTGTATTTTATCAAGTGTTTCTTGCATAACTTCAACTTAAGAAGGTACTTCATTAAAACAGTTTATATTCTTATCCCTCACACACACTGGTATCGTTTCCAGCCAGCTATTCCTTTGTACTCGTCGCACACTGAAAATCATACGCTTTCTTCTCTTTTCAATGTTTTGACATAACCTCCCCAAAGCTAATGGTTTATAGCTTCGTGCACGTAAGATCGACTAACGCTAGAGAAATGATTCGAACGAATTTACGACACGAAACAGTCGCGGGGGAATGAACAAGAAGCGTAAACTAGAACGTTACAAAAATGTTGATTTATCCCGAGAGAAAAGTCGATCCCTCGAAGGGCTGTTGTACATCTACACAAAATCGTAAAATAATTTCGGCCAAAAGAACGCTCAAGAAGGAGTACGATGCAACACCTACGCGTTTGTATACGTAATTTCCAGCAAAAGATAGAAAAAGAAAGATATACGACTGCATAATAAATCAGTACGCGGGTAATATAGCTAGACCTACTACTACGACCACGACCACGAAGACGACGATGGACCGATGCGAGAGTTTATAAGTATACGTAAAATAGTATTCCAGGGAATCGGATACGATGATGCGGTGTGTACGAGTGCGAGAGAAAGACGCACCGACCAGGTAATAATACATATTTATTAGAAGATGTGTAGGTACGCGTGATATGAGCACGGTGCGGAGAGTGCGGTAACGCCGGCGCCAACGCCAGCCAGCCACCACGTCGCAAAGCTCGTTACTCACGAGAGGTCGGTGTATAACTTAAGTATACGAAAAAGTTAATAAATTTTCGGTAAAGTACACGACTGTTTAAAAGTATGGAAGTTTTTCGAGAGCTTCATTAAAAATGTGAAAAGGTAAAATTATTAAAAAGTCTGATATCGTCCCGCCAACCATCGTCATCGTCGTAAAAATCGTTCTACATTTTGCTCTTTCTCTCTCTCTCTCTCTTTGCCTCTCTCAAGTGCACTTACAATAGTTGCTATCCAATTTTCGAGTCGATTTTTTTTTCAGCTCAGCTCAGGAGTAAATTGGCTATAGTTGGCGGTTGCACTGTACCAAGAGGCACTAGGTATATATTTTTTTTATCTCTTTTTTCCCTTGCCCTTCCCGGTGGAGATAATTTATTGAGGTGCAGTCGGCCGACGTAATTGTTTGGAGTATTGAATTTTGGTGTATTGTTACAAGGCATTCACTCGTTCTTACCCGGCCATCAGTTCTATAACGTTCGCTACGAGATTTTGTTGCGGTGAAATATCCCATAAGGCTTACAGCCTATATCTATGTAGTTGGTAATACATGTACGAGTTTGTGTGCGAAAAAAATGAATAAAATTTTACTCGTGGTACAGCATAGTGTTTGAAAAATTATTACAACTATCTCAATTTTCTTATACTTTTTTTTTTTTTTTCGTTTCGTACATTGTTTTGAATACGTAATTTGAATGAAGAATAAAGAATAAAATATAATTTTAAAAAAAACGTTCCGTAGTCATTTTTATCATCGAAATTCAAAAATATCCAAGGATTTCATGTGGGTATTAATTTTTGAATTTTTTTCAGCACAATTTTCTCCTCGATGTGACCCCCTCCCCTCCTTCTCATAAAGTCTTCACAAAAGTTACGATATGACGACCAAATGCGATAATTTGTGAAGGGTGGAGGAGGCGGAGGAGGGGAAATAATGCAAAAAAATTAGCTCGTATTCCAATGTGACCAACACATATAACCATTTTTGGGCATTTCACAGGAGTAAAAAAGTACTTTTTATTATACTGCTTTTTTGCATCATTTTTTCTTGGAATCTAAAACCCCCTCCTTCCCCTCCAAATAACAATTTTCTTCCCCACTTCGAATTAATTAAGAAATTTTGTCTTAATTTATTTTGAGTATGAATAATCTTTGGGTATAATTTCATTTTTATTGAATGTTTTTTTGCGGCGAACCGAGTAGGCAATTTTATTAACGTGCGTGTTACTCATCAAGTGGAATGATCACAATGAAGGGCGAACATTTTTTGATTTTGAATATATTAAAAAATTAATAAGAAATGAAATCGTCAAAGAGCACTTTTTAAACTTTTCATTGCTTTTTAACAATTTTCAACGTAATTTCACTACTTTTTCACTACTTTCCCCACCGGCTATAAAAATCACTAATTTTTCATCCCTTGTAGATGTGGTACTTCTGAGAATATATACTCTCGGTTTTCTTGAAGAGACGTATTGTTCCATTTCTCAAATAGCTGAACAGGGAATAAGGAGACGAAAACTTCCAGTATTGAACCGGTTCCCAAATGAACTGGATTCCTTATGAAAATTTTGCCTGATTTACTTTAAAATTTGAATACTGTCGTTTTTCGAGGTGTTGAACACGAACCTTATAATGAAAATTTCCACAAATAAACTGGTTTCAACGCGAATCGGTTTCGAAATAAACCGGATAAACCGGTTTTTTAAAAAATTTGCATGCCGCTGTTTTTCAAGATACTGAATGTAAATCTTTTCATGAAGATTTCCGCAAATGAACCAGTTTTGAGATGAACTTGTTTTCAGATAAACCGAATAAACTTGTTTTTTTTTTTTTTTTTTTTTTTTTTTTTTAAAAGTTTTTTTTTTTTTTTTTTTTTTTTTTTTTTATTAGAAGCTTTGTTAGATTTTACTTAAAATTCGCATATTGTCAAACGCAAATCTTGTCATAAAAATTTCCCTAAATGAACCAGTTTCTTTTTTTAAATTTGGCTTAATTTATGTCCTAATCGGCGTAAATGGAATTTTTTGAGTATTAAAGTCGAATTTGATCATAAAAACAGTATCCAACGAACCGGTTTTTAGAGGAATATATCCAAACGCATTAGGTTTTTTGAAATTTCGGGTACGACTTTTTTTTTAGGTGTTGAAGATGAACCTGATCTTGAAAATTTGTCAAAGTGAACCGGTTTAATGTTGAAAATTCAGCTCGATTTCAAGCAATTTAATTAAAAGTAACCAAACCTTAATGCTTCACTGGTGCAAATTTTTAGTGCCATATTAGCGTTCCAAAAACTGGTTATCGTATGCCAATTTTTATTTTAATCAAGTATTTACAATAGAACCGGTTCATTTATCATCTTAAAACCGTTTCATTTATGATTATTTTCATCGTTATATTCGTGTTTAGCAACTTGAAGAATTGCAGAATGAAAATTTTCAAGACAATTGTACAAAATTTTTATAGTAAAATTGGTTTATCGCGAAACCGGTTCACCTTTGGGAATTTTCCTCGTGATATTCGCGTTAAATTTCTTGAAAAATTACACTAAGAGGATTTACAAAATGATCGTGTGAAACTTCTACAATAAAACCGGTTCGTATCGAAACTGGTTGGCGAAAATTTTCATGTCGATATTTGTGTTTAGCATCTTGAAAAATTACAGTGTAAGCAATCAATTTTCAAAAAAACTGACTGATTCATGTCGAAACCAGTTCATTTGCGGGATTTTCACGGTAAAATTCGTGTTCAGCCGTATGAAAAATTACGCTACATTAAATTTCAAAAACACCGGACAAAATTTTTACAAGAAAACCGGTTTCAATCGAAACCAGTTCATTTCTGGGAATTTTAAATACGGTATACGTGTTTTGCACCTTGAAAAATTGCAGTACAGCAATTTTCAAAAAAAAAAAAATTAAGGCCAGGTTACTTTTGGAAGTAAATCCACTCAGAATAAATTAAGGGGAAAAGAGGGGGGGGGGAAGAACCGCTTAAAAAATGCAAAAAATGTTTTACGAAGAATCAAAAGTTGATTGAAGCAATTGCAAGAAGACAGGTAGGGGGTTATTTCGTTTTTTTGGCCTTTAAAAATCTCAGTTCCCTAATCAATGTCTATCTACGTAAATGTGTAAATGACTTTCAAAGGTTTAAAATTAGACTTAGGTACATCCTTCTGGTGTTTTGATTCTTTAGCCCTCTTGAAACCATTTGCATCCTCAAAATGTGTATTTATATGGATTAGAAAAGAAGCCCCAATAAACTTTCCACAGTAAGAGCCCATTCTATTGACAAGAATACGTTAAGAAACATTCAAATCCAAATTTTCAGCTGCCCCTACTAAGTTTTTGAATTTTAACGAATTTTCGAAGATTTTTCCTGCAGGTAGATGGTAAAAGCAAGTTGAAAAAATGATCCAAAATTTCTGGTTCGTAACGTAGCTACCAGGCGGGAAAGAATATGAACCATATCCCCTCCCCCACACCAACAAGAACTTTAAATTGAACATTTTTTATGTATACGCTGCGTTTACTCCAAATTTTACACTGAAATCTTGGAAAACTTTCATTATTTTGTCCTAAAACTTCGAGGAATAAGTAAGTAAACTTTTTTAATGATTAAAAAATATTTTTTTTCCTAAATCTCCTTATCGTTTTGCTAAACCATATACTCAGTTTTTGCATGTTCAGATTTTACACCAACGTCAGAAAAACAATGCTTTTATACCGTACTAATTGAACTCTTTCCTCTTTAGACATTGCCGATTATGCCATCAATCTAGACAAAACCTCATTTCCAAATTTCAGGTTGTTGAAATTTAAACTGCTAAAGTGCATTTTTCTATATTTTTCGTTACAAATTTTTTAAGTTTTTGTAAAAATTGAAATTAAAAAAAAAAGTAAATACAGCTGAAAATCAGCACCAGGTTGCCCAACATGCTCTTTCAAACTACCCAAGTTTTATAAAAATCGAAATCTGATAAACTGATCAGTTACATTCTTACATACAGAAGCAATTAGAAATCTATTGAAAAGAGAAAGGAGCACCAACCAACACTTACCCAAGTAGCGACTCCATGATCTTGACCATGCAACAAGGCCTTCTTCATTTCGTTGCTGGTACTCTGATTTTTCAACTGCGTAGCGTATGCCATTCGAAATGCATTTCCGACAATCGAGTTCAATTCTTCGGCCTGAAACAATTAAAGGAAGAAGATGTCAAGTTAGAAATAACGCCAACTATACCTCAAGATATATTTACACGGTCGTACGTAGGTATAAATTATACGTAGAGTTTATCAATAGGAACATACACACATAAACAAACCCCATTTTATATCCATTTCAAACGCTTACAAAAATACCATTTTTTTTTTCGCCTTTGTATGTACCAAGCAAAAGCACTGCGAGCATTGTGTGTCTGTATCTGTATTATATTGTGCATAATGTATATCTATATATTGCATTTCCTATCGTCGAGTAAGTACGTATATATCGCCTCCGGCCTCCAGCAAGACGCATTATATCATTCGAGCGTGAATAAAAACTTTCATTTAAACGTCATCGTCATTGCTGACGACATGGTATTTTTTTTTTATTTTTTATTCCCAAGTCAGTCCTATACACGCGACATAAGTAATTTGTATTTCGTCGCTGTAAACGTCACGTCATCGTCGTGAGATAATTTCTGCACCCTTGGCAGCTTCTTCAATCCTTATAATAGTCCGAGTTTGCGGTTTTTTTTTTTTCGTTTTTGTTTTTTTTTTTTTTTTTTCTAATCTAAACTCGAGCGAGAATTATGACAGCTTCGTTACTATTGTTTTCTTCCTGGAATAAGCGTAATAATTATTCGTATACCATTTACACAATATGTATTTGACGACAGCGAAGAAAAAAAAAAGACAACAGTGCGGATATGTGATCGAGCCACCAAAATTATACCATCTGTTAAACGATTCTGAAATCACAACACATCGTTCGTCGGGTTCGGATATCTTCTACCTAAATACCAATTCCATGCGAAATAGGTCAATAGACGCGATACTTGACCACAGTTTAACATTAACACGCGTGCTGTGTCGTGTTTTCCTTTTCCATGCAAGTTACGTTATTTCACATTGTACACGTACATGTTTTGTCCATGTCCATGTACCTAGACCTACGAGCGCGAGAATCCATTTCATTCGTTGCCCTATTTTAAAGTGGTACCTCTCTCACAACTAGTCAAATACCTGACTCGTATAAATGCAGAGAGTATTTGATAGCTCGCATATTTGCCCACCCTCTCTAATGAGAACGATAGGCTTAGAATTTAGTCGTACCAGACAAACGTTGTAATTATTTCGTACACAGACGTTATACAGGGTGTCCTAGTTTGCATTGGTAAGATATTGTCAGTCAAAAGCACACGAGTTTTTAGGGGGTTAACGGTACAAGGGGGGCTAGTTAAAGCTAAGATGAGGAAATTATGTAAAAAGCTGTATGATAAATTGTGTTGTTAGATTTTCTTTGTCGGTTTTGTTAGCCTGATTTCTTACGTCATATTGCTGCAGCAAACCAGGCTAACGAAGACTATCGACCTACAGCTGATACGTTGTGAGAAGTAGAGGAAGGAGGAGTATCATATGAATTCGTTTCACGGTCCTAGAATACCATTAAGACTATTTTTAGCCATGTCAAATATTTTTAGGCCGATTTTCTATGCCATATTTTCAATGAAAACCAGGCTATTACAACCCATCGACTAACGGCGGATGAGGGGGAAATATCAACGAAATCTGGTTTTTTAGGGTCCTAGAAGATCATTAAGACAATTTTTAACCATGTCAGATATTTATTTTTAATTTTTTTCTCCCGAAGATTAAAATCATACGGATTAGATATACCTATCTAAGTGAAGATGACCTTGGATCAAAATTCAGTTTTGCCCCCTTTTTGGGGGAGGAGATGCTGAGGAGCCAAAAACGCTAAAATAGCCCCTTTCTAGAACAATTGATAGAGGACCAAAAGTTGCATAACATATACAAAAATCAACCTCCTAAGTCAATTGGGAGGGAAGATATCAGGGTACTCCCTCTCTATGATCCTGAAAAGGGGCTGTTCCTCCCCTATCGTCCCACCAAATTGAGCTAGGAAGATGAAATTTCGTAGGTATATTCAATTGGAGCCGTTGAAGTGCCTTTCGCTGGTTTCGACTTTTTAGCTCTATTGCAACCTCTCACAGCCCCAAAAAAGTAGTTCTTTCATCAGGTTTTCTTATTTTTTGATTTTTTTGAGTTTGTTCCTCTCATAACTTCTCTCCAAATTGGGCTAGGAAGTTGAAATTAGATGTATACATTTAGTTGAAGTCTTAGATGTACTTTTTGGCGGTCTCGGCTTTTCAGCCATATTTCACCCTCTCATAGCCTCAAAAAAGTGGTTTTTTGGTCGTTCTTCCTTCTTTTTTGAGTTTTTTCCTGGCATAACTCCAGTCCAAATTGAACTAGGGACTTGAAATTAGATATGTACATTTAGTAGGAACCATGAATCTGCCTTTTAGGGGTCTCAACTTTTCAGACCCATTTCACCCCTTCGCAACCCTAAATATGTTTTTTTTGGTCGTTTTTTCTTATTTATTTAGTTTGTTCCTCGCATAACTTCCCTCCAAATTGGGCTAGGAAGTTGAAATTAGATACGGCCATTGGGTTGAAAAAAGCTTTTTTTTTAAATTTTTTTATCGAAACCAAAATTTACTTACTTGGCTTGATATGGGTTAAAGCCGATCAAATTTACATAGAAGGCTGAGACTGACCATACATTATTTCGATCAACATGCGAGTGGAGATGACCTTGGGTCAAAATTCAGTTACCTTTAAATGTAGGAAGGGAAGTGCTGCGAGGTCAAAGTCACAGAAATTCTCTTTTTTTAGACCAGTCGATGGAACATCAAAAGTTGCATAACATACCCAAAAATCAACCACTTAAGTCAATTAAAAGGGGAGAAATGAAAGTTTTTCTCCTCATTGATCTTAAAAAAGGTTTTTCCACGCATATCTTGGTCCCAAATCGAGCTAAGAGGATTTAAATTTGGAATGTATATTAAGCAGGCGTCTGAAATGGGCCTTTTGGAGGTTTAGACTTTTCAGTCCTATTGTCCTCCTTCCTTAAAGCTACGAAAAAGTAGCTTTTTTGTCGACTTCTCTTATTTTTTTGAGTTTGTTCCTCGCATATTTACGCTCCATATTGAGCAAGAATGTGAAAATTTGGCACGTAGCTTTAGTAGGGGTAGGAGCCCTAAAAATGACCTTCGGATGTATTAAATACTTACTGCAATATCAACCTCTACATCGCCCTCCCCGCCGGATTAAAAAAGTATCGCAAAGCACCACTCACTCTTCTATATTCCATGAATAGAAAAATATGAGCGATGGTTCTTCTTAGGAACACCCTATACATAGGTAAGTATATAATTATTCGATTTGAACATTCATCAATCTTGGCATTCGTTTAGTAAAAATATACCTCCTTTCGAAGATACATACCAAGCTTCGCTAGTATCGATTTGCTATATTAAAAATACTCGTACGTATCTCAAAACGTGTTTTTATCTTCACGAAAGGTCGGTATTTGGGAACGAAGTGAAATTTTTCAAAATATAAGTACACATGTAATTTGCACGTACTAAAAAATGTAGTAAAGTAAACCATAATAATGGTGAAGTGGTTGCATGTAGGCTAATTAAAAACTAGGAAAGGAAAGAAAGCCGATAACGTAGAAAAGAAATATTGATGACAAATGTGCATACCTTTCATGGGCATCGATAGAGCAAGATAATAGATTCAATCGTCAGATGTAGTTATTATCGATTACAAATTAATGCATCTTGCATCGTAAGTATTTCATTCGTAGGTAGCGTATGTAAAAATCATAATGAAACATCACTTTTCTCTGCAATTGACCCCATTTCATAATGAATGACTAGAGATAAATATTGTCAACGTTCGAATTGAATGAACAATAAAATTCTACTTTCATAAAAATTTAAATTTCAAGTATTTTCGGATTTATTATGGAATTATTCTTGTAGAAAAATAAATAAAAATTTATAAATGTACCAAAAGAAAATCGTAAGTTTATCCTCAAGAATTTAGTGGCACAGTAGAGAGATGAGATTTTAGGATCGAAACCCCGTTCGGGGTATCTGACGGATTTTTTTTTTGAAAAATCAGCTCGTTTTTACAAATTTTTTTATTAAAGTTTTGAAACCCAAATGAATAATTTTTTTGTAATCGTTTTTCCACTATTTTTTCTCGAAATTTTTACTGAATTCGTTATTTTTCCATTACCTTTAACACCTGTTATTGGTCAAAAAGGAGGTACGAGTAAGGTTGATTTTGGACTAAATACAAGAAAAGGCGCATTCAGGACCCCTACATACCAAATTTAAACCACCTTAGCTTAAATTAGAGAGGAAATATGTAACAGACAAACTCAAAAGCCAGCAAACACCAGACAAAAACTACTTTTCTAGACCATTCAGCAGGTGTAAAAGGTCTGAAAAGTTGTACCCACCCAAAAGGCACATCCGTCCTTTCATCGACTATGGTGTACCTCTTTACTGCTTCCCACCTCAGTAGTCTCACCTGGACTCCTTGAACGTCATTCATAATACTTGCCTCAGACTAATTACAAGAGCTTTTCGCAACACACAAATTAATAGCCTCGTATGCGAAGCAGTAGAACCTATTCCAAACATCCGTAGACTCTACATCTCCCACAACACATTTCTCAATATTTTTGCAAATCCCAACTTCAGCACCCCCTCCAATTCATGGTTCCACAAGACACTCTATCCTACAGCAAAGATCCTCTACATCAAGTCTACTTGAAAACACTGTTATCTCCTTCATTCCCACAAATATCAATCCACCATGGCTCAATTACTTTCCAAAAATAGGCTTTTCTCTTACTGAACTTCCCAAATCCTAAACCAACTCCCAAATTTATATTCAAAACTTTAACGAACTTCTCAGCAAATATCCTAACAGCCTAACTTCATACAAATATACATTTATATGATTCTAAAACATCAAATCAATCCGGCTGCTCAACAGTCTTAGACAATGGCCCAATCCCCTACCCACTTTCGCCTTACTTCACCATCCTCTCAGCTGAACTTTATACTATAAAACTAGCTATTAAACATTGTCTTGAAATCATACCCAATAATTTCCTAATTCGCTATCCGCTTTACTATCCATCCGAAATTACCATAAAAGGAAACACCGTCCTATATCACAAGAGATAATACAAACGTTATCCTCTACAGATAAAAACATTATCCTACGCTGGATTCTACCCACAAAAATGACCTAGCAGACCAAACCGCTAAAATCTCCTTAACCATTTCTCCCATACCCAAGATACCAATCCCACTTTCAGATCTAAAAACTCACAACAAATCCCTCCTGTTTAAATCCGTTCAGCACCACTGGAACCTAATCCCTTCCATTAATAAACGGAAATCAATCAAAAACACAACCATTATTAGGAGCTTTTGTGGTGACTATGTGGCAACACTGCACTGGATTGTTGGCTACGTGGAGTTGTGCTGTGTGAAAGTACCTCTCTAGTTAGTTACTTACTGGTTGTAAGTCTCGTTAATACATAAAGCGGTTTCATTGTCTGTTACCATTATTTGTGTGGAAATATAATTTCGTATTTCGCGTATTTAAACCTAAAGTGTAAGTAATTATTCTTCTGTACTTTAACATGGTAGCAGAGCGTGGTTTGTTCTCTCTTTGATTCACGCCACCTATTTTGGGCACTTACCCTATCTTTTCGACTTGTGCGTACCTTTCCAAGTTTGAAGCAAGGTAGAGGAAATTTCGGCATCATGATTTTTATAAAGTGCCCAGTGGGCGCACATGTGACCCGATGTATTGGTCGACTACAGCCTCTTGCTTTTAGGATTGGCTCTTCAATTAGGAGCTTGTCTGGTGACTGCGTGGCAACACTGCACAGGATTGTTGGCTATGTGGAGTTGTGCTGGGTGAAAGTACCTCTCCTGTTAGTTACTTACTGGTTGTATGTCTCATTAATACATAAAGAGGTTTCATTGTCTGTTACTCATATTTGTGTAGAAATATAATTTCGTATTTTGCGTATTTAAACCTAAAGTGTAAGTAATTATTCTTTTGTACTTTAACATGGTAGCAGAGCGTGGTTTGTTCTCTCTTTGATTCACGTCCCCTCTTTTGGGCAATTACTCTATCATTTCGACTTGTGCGTACCTTTCCAAGTTTGAAGCAAGGTAGAGGAAATTTGGGCATCACGATTTTTATAAAGTGCCCAGTGAGTGCACATGCGACCCGATGTATTGGTCGACTACAACCTCTTGCTTTCAGGATTGGCTCTTCAATTAGGAGCTTGTGTGATGACTGCGTGGCAACACTGCATAGGATTGTTGGCTATGTGGAGTTGTGCTGTGTGAAAGTACTTCTCTAGTTAGTTACTTAATGGTTGTATGTCTCGTTAATACATAAAGCGGTTTCATCAGAGAAATATAATTTCATATTTTGCGTATTTAAACCTCAAGTGTAAGTAATTATTCTTTTGTACTTTAACCCACATCCCCTGGAAAACTTCATCCCAAAATCCTAAGACGAAACAAAACTATCCTCTTTAAATTGCTACATCCTAAACAAACAATCCCAGTCAAAATGCGACTCATGTAACATAACAATTTCCATAAAACACATCCTTATTGACTGCCCCAAATTCCAGACTCAAAGAAATACCTATTTTCTAAACGAACCAATCGAGACTATTCTCTTCGACGATCAGAACTGTATGTCTGCAACGTTCTCTCCTTTCATAAAAACTACAAAACTCTACGACCTAATCGGATATCTGCGCCTGTAGCCAAAAGGCTGTACATCGCGCGTAAATTCAAAAAATAAAAAAAAAATAATATTTATCTCGCCTGTGTGCATAAAATTTTTTCTTTTAAAAGATGAAAGAGCGACCAAAAATACTGTTGGTATTAAAGAGAACGAAAAAAATTCCCCACATTTCTTTTTCCTTTTTTTTTTTTTTCAAATGCCTGCCTATCACCATATCAAAATAAACCTATGTAGCATTTTATTCTGACTGTTTTCTTCTTCGTTTCATAATAAAGCCACTACTGATCGTATCTAAAAAAGCACCCGCCATTAATTCCAACACCTCTTACGCTTAATTGCAGATAATTTAGCAAACGAGCGTGAAACAAAAAAAAATGCCTCCCTATTTCGCTCTACACGCAAACGCTGTACAAAATATTCTTCTCTCTCATTGCATCGCTTTAATATACTTGGAAAAATAAGTAGGTACCTAGACCTGGGTATACATTCGACGACGAAGACGACGACAACGAGATGGTAAATTTTCGTCGTTGTTTTAAAACAGAGTAGCATACTTAGCTTATAAAAGAGGGAAACAAAAGACATGTATACATTATAATAGACGAAATAAAAAGGAAATATAAACTTTTAAGCAGTTCATCATTTAGTACGATACACTGGTTATGCTACGACGAGGTACAGTAGCTGAATTAAGGAATCTCTCGTATTAGCATATAATAGTCGTTTGGCTGTAGGAAAATAAAAAACAAAGAGGCGAAAAAAAAAAATAACATTTAGTATAAGAAAAACAAACGAATAGGAATACGAAAGCAAAAAGATAGCTAGGTGTACAAGTTATACCCCTGTTTTCAGCTTCGGTTAAACGAACCATTAAACAAACAATTAAATAAAAGTAAATTTTTCAACAATACGATGTCTTTTTTTTCCTCCTCCATCCGAGAGAGAGAGAGAGAGAGAGAGAGAGAGAGAAACAGGCGACAGAATAAGAACAAGATGAAATAAGCGGAGAGTGAAATTATTAAAGGGCTTATAATCCTATAGATTTTTTTTTTTCTTAGTTTTTCGAATCGTAACCCGACGAATAGAAGAAGACGACAACGGAAAAGGGCAATTTAACCTGATTGAAACTTGTTTCCCAAAGCTTATTTATTTTTCCATTTCCGTCAATCATTAGACGGGCGATAGAAATGAACGTCGAAGCGAAGCTGAACAAGGTGGAAGAATTACAAGACGACAACGACAACGATGAAATAAGCTAACCATATATTTCTGCGTCTGGCTTACACCAAAAAAAATTGAAGGTAGGCATAAAAACGAGGCGAAAAAAAAAATAATACGAGTAGCTAGCACCTTTCTTTCCATCAAGAACACGTAACCATTCAGCACCGCGTTAGTGCATCTTATCCATGTACCTACTTAAAAAAAAAAATAATAATTCCAACTTCTGGTACGACGGTGTAGGGCGGTACCTTTGCTATATATAAGAATGAAATTTAATCAAAAATTGATGTTATTGTCGAGGCAAAAAGCAAAAATGTCTTCGGCTGTGCAGCTTTTTACTGCGATAGTAAGGACGTAAGTAGTAGTGAAAAAAAAGGGGTAGTGGAAAGCGACGACATAAAAATGCACTTAATGGAATTCATCGTACATTCGATAATCTCGTCTTCGCTGCATCTCTTTCTACTCGTTCGTTCATATTCTGCGATACCGTCGAGGAACGAATAATACACTATGTGTATGTGTAGATAGGTACATTGTACATTGTACAAGCGTCACTGATGGTACAGCAGAAGGGAAGAAATAGATATACACGGTACCAGCTTTAGGTAGCTTTTTAAAGATGAGCGGGAAAAGGGATCAGCGGTGCAATTTTGTTGCGCCGACTGGAAAAGCTTAATGCAACTTTGTTAACTTTTAACGGTCGTGTTTAAAGTTTTAAACGCGAACGTAGCTTACCAGGCCGGAGTGCCGGAGATGGGCAAAATCCGCAGGCAATTTTCTCGGCACGTAATTGCAATTTCTTCTCGCTTTTGTTTCTCATCTACAAATTGTTGTTGTGTATGTAGGCAACAAACCGTTTTCTATGTACATATAAGAATCGTCGTCGCTTCTCAGACGAGTAGGTCTTTATCTTCACTTTTTTTTTTCATTCTTTAGTTTTCTTTAACGCTTATCTCGCTTCCGCGTACGTACTGAAAATGGTACCCGATAGTTAAGTGCCTAAAAGGTGACTCTTAATTGTATAATTTAAATTACGTTGTCAGTTACGGTGGAAAAATTTTAAATACACACGATGGAAAGTATAGA
Source organism: Ferrisia virgata (assembly GCA_900060175.1). Classification (NCBI taxonomy): domain Eukaryota; kingdom Metazoa; phylum Arthropoda; class Insecta; order Hemiptera; family Pseudococcidae; genus Ferrisia; species Ferrisia virgata. Next base: position 10,884 of record FIZR01023528.1, on the reverse strand, counting down.
CTCTAATTTTGAACGGCAACTCGGTTCATTCATTCTTGTCTTTTATTTTTGCCTTTATCATTTCACGGTATGTACATACAACTCGATTCCGAGTCGTAAAAGAATCGTCTTTTTAAAAGCTATAACGTTTAAACCATAAAAAAAAAGTCGCGAAGAAATAAACGAAATCTAACATGAAAATGTTTTCAATAAAAACGACTTTTGAATCGATATCATTCCTAATGGCAAAGCAAAGGCAAAATACACCAGATAACGTCGAATCGTACCACCAAATCGGTTACAGTATAAAATATCGCCATATTATACGCTTTGTTATGACGAAAGATGGATATCTTCGTGTTTTTACCAAGTTTGCGTTTGTTTTTTTCTTTTTATTCGTTTTCGATTGTTATATTTTTGAAAAGAATTTTCAAGAGGAAACTGAAAAATTGATTTTCAATTTATTTCATTTTTTTTTTTTTTTTTGGTTTGGTTTGATAAAATAAATGCAATAGTGTGTAATTGAAGTCAAAAGCGATAAAATATTAAGAAATACGCAGGCTGATTGCATGAGTTCGAAAACTTTTATAATTTTAGGATCACATAAGCCGACGAAAAAATACGAATCGAATTATCCGTCCAGAAAATGTGGGCAACACTTTGAAAATTCTATTAAAGATGTGCTCGCATGAAGAAATATTTACGCTAAAAAGCTTGCAACGCGGAGTTCTCGAGTGATATGTTCAATGCTCTAGATTGCGATTCAGTCATTTCACAAATAATTGGAAGGTACCAAATATGTATTCATGATGTTGAGAATGATTCAGAATCACTTAAAAATAATTCTTGTGACAAATGAATCAATCGTTCATGAAAAATTCAATTGAAGTAAGGATAACTCAACCGTTTGTGAACATAAAAGTGGTTAATTTTGTATAAAATTGGAAAAAGTTGTGAATCGTTCGCGAACGATATTTATATTGCAGAATTCGGTTGTTCAAACACAGTTCAGTTGTTCACCATTAAACTAGGAAGATGATACATGTACTTTTTCGTGAAAATGTAAACAAGTGATTCAATTATTTGAAAAAGAATTTTAATCGTTCACGAACGATTCATTTCATCGCTTGATATAATTAAGTTGTTCGTTACAATACAAATCATTCACTTTTTTTGGATGACAAAAAGATTTGAGAATTGTTTGTGAATTATCTGTACATTGTACGAGCAAATCGTTCGCGAACGATTTACTAGATATATGATTCGGTCGCGGTTGAATAAACAAGTCATCAAGTTTTTGTGAAAATGTCGGTTGAAAAAGTTTAAGAATCGTTCGCGAATGATTTTCATAACTGAATCGTTCGCGAATGATTAATTTAATATATGATTCAATTATACGTGAATCAAGAAGTCATCAAGTTTTTCTGAAAATAGTCGAGTAAAAAACAAAATTGCAGAATCGTTGGCGAACGTGTCTTACAAAGAGCGATTCAATCGTTCATTAAAGATTCACTCATCATATAAGATAAAATAATAGTAAATCAGAAAGCATCCATTATCAACTTCAATACCAAAAATCGAATGATTATTTTCCTGCGACTCATTTAACATTATGATTCCATCACTTATAAATCGATCATTTGACCGACAATCATCATTCACAAAATTTATAACATTGGAAAACCAGTATATGTTATTGAACGGTTCTTGCAATGCATCAGTTAATCGTTCGCGAACGATGCGCTTGATATAATTCACCGTTCATATGCACGCAAAAGTTGGCAACTTTTTGTGCTGAAAAAAGATATCAAATGATTCGCGAGTGATCTCTTACACTTATATGAATCATTAGTTCGCAAACGATTTACTTTACATGCGATTCAATAGCGCATGAACAGGCAAGTCATCGAGTTTTTGTAAAATTATTCGAGCAAAAAGGTTAAAAATCGTTCTCGAATAATCCTTACACTTACATGAGACAATAGTTCACGAATGATTCATTTGACAAATGATTCAGTATAAAGCGTTCTTTGTACCGAGGAGTATAAATAAACCACAAATAATCCTGACAATTCACTCAATCGTTCGCGAACGATTCACATGATACATGATTTAGTAGTTTGTGAACAAATTATGAAACGTTGTTTGTACCGAAGAATGTAAATATACCACAAATATTCACAACCCTTGATTTTGACGATTAATTCGATCGTTCGCGAACGATTCACTCGACAAGTAATTCAGTTGTTTCGTGGTTTGTTGAGAATCTGAAAGGTATTGTCCGTTCATAAAAATGTGAATATACAATTAATGTTCACGAACTTTCAGTACGATGATTCATCCAATCGTTTGCGAACGATTCACATAACGTATGATTCAGTCGTTCAGCAACAAGTTGTAAAGAATTGTTCGTACATTGAAACGTAAATACGTATGTGACAAATGTTCACGAACATTTGACACAATGATTCATTCAGTCGTTCACGAACGATTCACTTGACCTATAATTCAGTGCGTTACGAAATAGTAGCAAACCGTCATACTATCAATTTTATCGCAAAAATGAAAACATGCTGAAATCATTATCGAATGAATACTACTTCGATCGATGAAATCGTTCGTGAATGATTCATTTCACATATGATTGAATCGTTTTAGCATAAGTCAAAAGAATATAAATCATTCACGAAAACATTTTGAATTTATTTTTCAAACGAATCTGTTTCTAAATGATCGGAATTCACGACTGGCTCGAACATCACATCGATTAATCGTTCCTACGCAAATTATTCACTCGAAATGGCTAAGCTTAAAATCATCTCTAATACAAATTTTAACCAGAATAGAAAAATCCCTTCTCGATACATAAATTTTACATATCTTTAACATTAATAGGAAACCATTCGTCTAATTTTATTGCCTCTCATCGTGATTTAAGCCGACTTGTTTCATCTTATTTCACCACAATTTCGTTTCGTCTTATGCACTTATAAATCACAAAATAAGTAAGTACTCGCTCGTATTCGTTCATAAATAAAATTACAACGTCGCGCCGTATCTGATTAGAATAAAATTACTGTAAGAAACAATTCTTCGTAAGAAAAATACCAAAAAAAAAAAAAAAGGACATCCAAATAGGGTAATCTAGCCACGAACAAAATTCCATCCTACATCCACTGTTCTCCACTTAGTTTCGTCTCAGTATTTCATTCAACCCTTTTGACACGACTCGTACTGTGGTATCTCGACGGAATTAAGCCACATATTCGATTGGTGGAGACGAACAAAACGTCATTTTTGTTACTTGCAATTGCTCGCGAAGCAAAAGAGAAAAAAAGCAAAGTTTTTATTGCACTATTCTCAAGAGCGCTTACAATCGAAAATAATGGCAAAATATACAGTAAAATCGTGATTTATTGTTGGGCCACCAAATGAACCCAGTACTACCGAACGAAGACTTGGCTGTCGTAAAAACACGCTGGTGGATTATCTTACACATACACAAATGCTCGCTCGTGTCTGTCGTAGCATTTTATCATCGTACAGTATACCACGTTATGCTACATTTTATAAGTATGTACCAAATGTACCCAACAAGTATCCATCAATCGACGAAGACTTTTCTTTAAAATAACGATGTAACATTCGTCTTCACCCCATAGGTAGATAGGTACCTGGTGTGTACATTGTATGTACCTAACCTAGAGCATATCCATATAAATACTGCATCCAGCTGTATCTACAGAAGTTCATGAACTGTACGTGCGTATGTACATAAGTATGGCAATAATTAATGGAAAAAGCAGCGAGCTTTAATGCGTTGTTTGTGTTGCTGTCTAGTTCACGTCAATCGAACCAGAAAACGATGCACGTATAAGCGTATACATATATATTGATAAAGTCTACCCTTCTCCTCTGTCTTTTTCCTTGTAATAGTATTGCCCAAGGTATCGTAAGAAATTACACCATATGCGATTTTTGCGAATCGCGTGTGATATTCATTCACGTGCCGGAGCCTGCTTCTAAATACATTCCCTTTGGTAAATAAAATCTGACATGATGTACGATGAAGAGTACTTCGAGTTGATCGAGTTGCAATCAATGTGTACAAGTACAATCCACAAAAAGATTCCTTTTTAATGGTAGCGTCGCCGTCGTCTTACTCAGAAATACTGAAAAGACTAAAACCCTTTCTAACAACTGAGCATTTTACACTTCCGGTCACTTGAAGAAGTTTTCAAACAGATTTTAGTTACAGCTACGGACGAAGTTTACTCAATACCTCGATATAATTCGAAATGAACCAAATTAACCGAGAGTGCATTCGACCAAATGAAATTTTACTGAAAACTAGTTCCACTCTTTTTCTAAAGTAAAATGTTAGTACACTTTAAGTGAAATACGGTCGAATTTTGGTAAAAAGGATCGATTTTGAATACCATCGGTTTTTAAGTACAGAAAACATTGAAACCATGGAATAGAAAAATGATACCAGCGCTTTTTCAGCGTGATTTTCGTAACACATCACAATCATGAGAATTGAAAAAAAGCATCGCAAGTAGGAATAGGTTTAATGGGACTGAAAAGTCGAGACCCCTAAAAGCAAAACCAGAGGTTCCTACACATGGTACATACCTAATTTCAACTTGCTAGTTCCATTTGGAAGGGAGTTATGCGAGGGAGAAACCCTAAAAATTAGAAAAATCGACCAAAAAACCACATATTTAAGGTTGTGAGAGAGTGAAATGGGGTAAAAAAGTCCAGACCACCAAAAGGAACATTTACGCTCCAACTGAATGTACATAGCTAATTTCAAGTTCCTAGCTCAATTTGGAGAGGAGTTATGCGAGGAACAAACTTAAGAAATAAGAAAAAAACGACCAGAGAAACATATTTAGGGCTATGAAGGGGTGAAACAGGGCTGAAAAAAGGAGACCCCAAAAGGCACATCTAGCACCCCTATGAAATGTGCATACCTAATTTCAAATTCCTAGCTCAATTTGGAGTGAGGAAAAAACTCAAAAAATGAGAAAAATGAGAAAAACCCATCAAAAAACCACTTTTTGGGGTTGTAAGGGGGTGCAATGGAACTAAAAAGTTGGAAACCCCAAAGGGCGCATCTAAGATCCCAATTGAATGTACATACTAAATTTCAACTTCCTAGCTCAATTTGGTGGGAAAATAGGTGTGGAGCAGGCCTTTTTAAAGATGAAAAAGGAGAACCCCCACATCACCCCTCCTAATGGACTTGGAAAGTTGATTTTTGGATATATTATATAGCTTTTGATTTCATATCAAAGGGCTTAAAAAGGAATAGTTTTTGCATTTCTGACCCCTCAGCACTCCCTCTCCCAAATTAAGGCATAACATAATTTTGACCCAAGTTCATCCCCACTCATATATATCTGATCCGCCGTCAAACTGGCATTCGTCTTCAGGACGTAGAAAGATGAAAAAATCGCTCAAGATATCATTAAATGTCTCAAAAATCGAAAATAATCGCAAAAAATCATCAAAATACATAAAAAATGGTAAAAAAAAGTCACCGAAAATTTCAATTTTAAGCGAAGAAATTTTCAAAAAAAAAGTGAAAAAGATGGAAAAATTTGCCACTTAAAATGCTGTTTTGTAACTCAAAAATTAAAAAAAAATTTTTTTTTCAAAAACATAATATTTTTCTTTTAAAGAGTAAAATGATATGAAAAATAGTTCAAAACGCATATCATACCACATAACTGAAAAAATCTTCAAAAAATGCATAAAATAATGCAAAAAACACTCAAAATTTCATTTTAGAGCTCATAAGTTTTCAAAAAAAAAAAAAAAAAAAACTGAAAAATGATATAAAGTTCACTTGCTTAAAACTCCATTTTTCAACTCAAAAATCAAAAGAAAAAAACAGGACAAAAATTTTCAAAAAAATCAATATTTTACTTTCAAAATGTAAAATGATGTAAAAAATCGTTCAAAACGTATATCATACCAAAAAAACGAAATATTCTTCAAGAAGCGTGTAAAATAAATGAAAAAAAAAAACACTAAAAATACTACTGCTCAAAAATCGCAAAAAAAACCTGTTCCGAAATCGCTGCTTTTTAGTATTCTATGAGTAAAAATTATGAAAAAAAATTACTCAAAATGTAATTTTACGACTTAAAAAACGTGAAAAATTGAAAATAATGCCCAATAAATGTTGATTTTTTTCGCATTTTCGGTGTAAAATAACGAATAATATCACACATAATATCGTTTTGAATGCAAAAATTAAGAAAAAAATCTTTAGTAAACACCAATCTTTCATTTTCAAAGTGTGAAGTGATGAAAAAAACTGCTCAAAATTTTGATTCACAGATCAAAAAATTTCAAAAAATGTCGAAAATGTTTCAAAAGTAATGCTGATTTTTTACATGTAAATTGCAAAGAAAATCATAATTTTTTCGGTAAGTTTAAAAAGTTTTCTGCGATTATTTTAGCTATAAAATGAAAAATTTGAACGATTTTTTTATCATTTTATTGTTTTTTTAACCCTTAAAATTATAATATTTAAAGTGATATTTTTTTGTTCATAATTTTACAAGGCACATCTGAAACCTCTACTAAATGTATATTTCAAATTTCAACCTGTTAGCTGAATCGGAGAGGAGGAGGGAGAGGTTCGTGATACAATTTTTAAAAGGTCAAAAAAATGGCGAATCCTCCATATCTCCCGTCCTAATCGACCTATGAGGCTGATTTGAATATGTTGGACAACAATTTAATTCTCTATCGATTGGTTTGCAAGCAAATAATTTTTTGCTACTACAGCTCCTCGGCACCCCTCCCCCAAATTTGAAAATGACTGAATTTTGATCCAAAGTCATCCCCGCTCTAAATTATGAAATTTTCCGTCAATCCAAGCCTATTACTGAAATTTGATCGATTTTGGTCGAAATCGAGCCGAACAGTTGAATTTTAATTTCGATAAAAAAAATACATAAATAAACGGAATAAATATCTAACATGACCAAAAATTGTCTCTATGATCTTTTAAGACCCCAAAATGAATTCCGTTGATTCCCCCCTCCCCCCTTAGCCAACGTAAGTTAATGGTCCGTAATAGCTTAGCTAATTCATTTGACAAAAAATTAATAATATTCAAATGTAGCTTACCTAAAAATTACTCAAATAAGTGTACCCTCTCCCTCCCATAACCTTTTATTCTTTGTTTCAAATAATGATTCTTCTGTACGTTATTATAATAATATAACTAAATACAACCCAAGTTCCTACCTTTATCCAGCTCCCTTCAACTTCGTACACACTAATAAAATTTTTACCTTTTCTTCCATACGCATTGCATCTCCGTAAAAAAATAAAAAATAAATAAAAAATAAAAACGCATCTAATGGTTGACAATACTCCATCAGATTGACAAGTCACTCTGAAGGTTCATTCTAAGTACGTACAATGCAGGTATTTAAACGTCAACGTTGAAGACATAAACGATACGATGCGATGTCAGAATCAGCCAATCGATAACATGACATGACGTGACGATACATCGTACATAGTTTCTTTTATCGCAGATCACAGATTCCGCGCAAATTGACCTTTTTGTTTTGCTCACAACCGTTATGTAACCATACCTACTACCAGATTATCAACATTATATTTAAGTGATGTAAAAATGGCAAAAAAAAAAAAAAAATAAGTAAAGCAAAGCAACACTGTACTATAACTTACGAGATTGCATCGAGAAAAAGAAAAAGATACGATAAGTGATGTCGAGTTGTATACGACACCGAAACGGAATGTTAAACGTGCAATTACCTTCGTACATGTATAAGTATTTGACATAATTCCAAAGAAAACGAAATACGCGATGAGAAAAATTCGCCATGTTGGAATAAAAATAAGGCACCGGAGTAAGATAAGAAAATACATGCAGCGGTGTTCTTTAGCAGATGGGTAATTAATACTGGCTGTTGCTTGATGGCCCTTTGACGAAAATTCATAAGATAGATAGATATTTTCCTTCGAAGGAAAACCTAATATAAAACTGATTAATTCATGACAAATCGTGTCAATTTCTTATAAAAAATTGTTGTGTTCCTCTAATCAAATTGCTACTTTGAAAATAACAGCTTTGAAATCATGCAGGGAGATATAGCTTACACCATTATTACGACAGGAATTCAATTCCACTATAGGTAGGAGTTCTTTATACAGGGAATATCTCGGTATGTACGGATTACTCTTTTGTGAGGTAATTAGAACGACTCGCATTTTCGTGCGAATGTTCCATTAGGTATTGAATGGAGTAATAATTGACTCCTGCGGTGCTGCTAAGCCGGTGAAATTCATTTCTTTTGTGTGGTAAAGCGTAACAATTCGCATGCGACGTGGACAGGTGTAAAGGTACAAATATGTGACATGTGCGCCCATCGCATGACCTTCGCACCTAAATTATTCGAGAAAGGTGTAAAATAGTTCAATGCGTGAAAAATTTAAAAAAAAAAAAAAAAAAAACATCGCGATGCGTTATTTTTCAAGCCTAATTTACATAAAATATAGGAAACATTCGAATTGCTCATTCAGGAAATTAAACAGGAGCGTTATAGGAAGGTTTTTTCTTGAACACAGCTAGAGGTATAGGTAGATGTTGAAGTAAATTGCTGAAACCGTCGAAACGTACATCGAAGACCTATACTTAATCTACATTCCAAATTTCAACTTCCTAGCTCAATTTGAAGGGGAGATGCACAATGAACAAACTCATAAAATAAGAAAAATCGACCGAAAAGCTACATTTTCGGGGCTGTGAGAGGGTGCAATGAGACTAATAAGTCGACCAACTCGATCCAAGGCACATCTAGAACTTCTACTAAATCTGCATATAAAATTTCAACCCCCTGGCTCCATTTGTAGGAGGAGTTATGCGAGGGAAAAACTCGAAAAAGAAGAAAACCCACCCAAAAAACCACATTTTTGAGGCTGTAGATGGGGTGCAATGAGTTTGAAAAGTGGAAATCCTCAAAAGGCACATCTATGGCCCATTACGAGTCCACATACCAAATTTTAACTTCCTAATTTAATTTGGAGAGGTGATGAGAAGGGAACAGCCTGTTTTCAAGGTCAATAAAGGGGGAAACCCCCATATCTCCCCTCCTAATTAAGCTACGAGGCTGATTTTTGGATATGTTAACAAGATTGGATTGTTTATCGATCGACTTGAAAAGAGACAATTTTTGCGGTTTTTGCCTCTCAGTACTCCCTTCTCTGAATTTGGGCATAACTGAATTTCAATCCAAGGCTATCCCTACTCGTATGTACTCAATTCTCCACCAAATTGACCCTATTGACCGAATTGAAGCGATTTTGATCGGTATGGAGCAGGGTAAATGATTTTAGTTTTCGGGATGAATATTTAATATCACCAAAAAAGGTCTCAGTAGTCTTTTAGGACCCCAAAGCAGATTTTGTTTAAATAACCCCCTTCCCCCCCCCCCCAAATCACCGTAGCTCAATTCAACAACTGCACCAAAAATCCATTTTTAACATAGATATATCTGGCAGGGGGAAAGGGGGTCAGTTTCTGAAAACGTGACGTTTTTGGTGTTATGATTTTGATGTTACGTTTTTGGTGTAGCATTTTTTATTTGAATTTTTTGATCATGAAAAATGAGTATGAATGACTTTTGTACTTCATGTTAAAATGTTGACAAGTATGCGTCTTATGGGTAGGACAGTTTGATATCAAAATTTATGATTATAGCTCTTGATTTTGGGTAAAAGTAAAATAAATGATTTTTGAATGATTTTTGCATTTTATGTTAAAATATCAAAGTTGAGTGAAATTTTTGATTTTTGATTTGAAGTTTAATTTCTTGACCAAAAACTTGCCATGAAAGATGATAATGAATGATTTTTGGACTTTACGTTATAATGTTGGCAAGGATATGTCTAAATCAAAAAATTGAAAATTGAAAAAAGATGAAATAAAAATAACAAAAAAATCAAATAACGAAAAAAATAAAAAATTTTAGGTAAAAAAAATTTTAAAAATTAAAAAATGGAAAATTTGAATTTGTAAAGAGGTGAAATATAAACAAAGGACCGAAATCTTCCAAAAAGCACACCTGACTAACGACCTTCACGACGTGTACCTCAGAAATTCAGTTGAAAAGTGATCTCAATGATAGACTTTGACCTAAGTACCACTTCACCGAAATTTTAGCTTCTAGTTTTTGAGATAATAAAGCCTCTTAATGAAAATTTAAGTTTAAAAATTTTTTAAATTACAATTTAAAAAAATTTTCAAAAAATAAAATGGAGTACTCGACAGGCATTCTTGAGTCAAACGAATAAAAACAATCGAGCTCACTTGTTGCTTATATTTAACGAGCCCCTTCAACCCTGATGATAGACAACAAATACACATAACTTTTTTCCTTTATTTTGACTCGAGGATGCCAGAAGAACAATCCGTTTTTTTTTATAATTTTTTTTATGCTTTGAAATTTTAAAATTTTGAATTCTTGTTAACGAAGCTAAACTCAACACTGACAGCTAAAATTTTGCTGTTATGATTCTGTGTTACTTAAGTCAAAGGCTACCACCGAGATTACCCTTTTATCAATAAAAAAAATCCCTAGTAGATACTTTTCTTCTAAATGCCCTCACCAAATTTCACCCCTCCAGCTTAATTTGGTAAGGGAGACAAATGAGTTGTACAACTTTTGATGTTTTATTGATTAGCTCACAAGTTAAAGAATAAATTTTTCAACAGTTTTTGTCCCTCTGTACCCCCCCCCACCTCCTCCTCAAATTTCGGACATGACTGCATTCGCATGACTCCCCTCCACATTGAACTAGGAAGTTGAAATGAGATATGTACATTTATTAGGAGCTGTAGATGTGCCTTTT